>PVKA01003838.1:78617-105349 GCA_004027165.1 Ctenomys sociabilis
AAAAAAAAAAAAAAAAAAAAAAAAAAAAAAAAAAAAAAAAAAAAAAAAAAAAAAAAAAAAAAAAAAAAAAAAAAAAAAAAAAAAAAAAAAAAAAAAAAAAAAAAAAAAAAAAAAAAAAAAAAAAAAAAAAAAAAAAAAAAAACAATAATAATAGTAATAAAAATAATTTAGAGGACATAGAAACTACAGCCAAATGGTTCTTGACAAAGGAGTCAAAAACATAAATTGGAGAAAAAAATAGCCTCCTTAACAAGCATTGTAGGAAAAAATTGAATATCCATATATATTACATCCTCTATAAATATCAATTAAAAATGGTTCAAAGACCTAGGTGTAAGATCTGAAACTTTGAAACTCCTAAAGGAAAGAAAGGATAAACCCTTGAAGCTGCAGGTACAGGCAAAGATCTCCTGAATAGGACCCTAAGAGCAAAGGCAATGATAATAAGAATCAACAAATGGAACTGTATCAAATTTAAAGGTTTCTCCACTACAAGGGTGAAAACTAACTGAATAAACTGCCTTCAGAATGACAGAAAATCTTTGCTAGCTACTCTTCTGTAGATTATATCTAGAATACATACAACAAAAATACCAAGTAGCCCAATCAATGAATGGGCAAATGAATTGGACAGACATGTCTCAAAAGAAGTACAAAGAGTGAATAAGCAAATTTTAAAAGTGCAACATCATTATCTGCTAGGGAAATGTAAATCAAACTACACTGAAATTTTACCTCATGCTAATCAGAATGGGTATCATTAAGAATACAAAAACAAAAACAGAAAAATAATAAATGCTGATAACAATGCTTTTATATTATCAGCAAGAATGTTAATTAGTATAGCCATTATGAAAACCATTATGGAGGTTCCTCAAATAACATATAGTAGAACAGAGTATGACCCAGCTATACCACTTCTTGATGATAAAGCTGAAGTAAGTATACTGTAGAGATATCTGCATATCCATGTTCAAAATAGCTAAGCCTAGGTGTCCATTAAACAGGTAAGTGAATAAAGAAAGTGTAGTTTATACTCATAATTTTGCTATTTCAGAAAAATGGACAGAAGTGGAAATCACTGTGCTAAGTAAAATACAGAAGTCTCAGAAAGGCAATTATCACATTTTCCCTAATACTGTATAAGAAATCTTTAAAAAGATGATATGAAAGTAGAAGGGAAACTATTATTAGAGAAGGCAACAGGGGGATGGATACAGCAAAAATTACACATGTATGAAAATATCACATTGAAACCCAGTATTTTACAAAATATATACTAATTAAAATAATTCCAGTTGGTTATCTTTAATTTTTATATGAATGTCACACTGAAATGATATTTCAAATATATTACACTAAATATAGCAAATCGACTTCACTTCCTTATTTTTATTTTTACTTTTAAAGTAGTATTAAAAAGTTTAAATTTGTGGTTCATATTTTATTTCCATTGGATTGTGCTGCTCTACACAAAGTCTAAGTACAGAATCCTTTTGGGTAGTCATCCTAGCTAATGTTTTTTTTTATTTTTTTATTTTTTTATTTTTTTTGTCTTTTTTTGAGACAGGGTCTCACTGCAGTTCAGGTTTTAAGGATTCTAAATATGTACAAAAACATTTTATCAGGTTCTGCAATTTATTATAAATATTTTAAAACATTGAATACAAATGAAATATCTACTTTCAAGAATAAACAGACCAAAAAAGAAATACACAGACTGATAAACTGTAAGTTTCTTTGCTTTTAGTTGAAATCACATCAAACAAGTATGCTAATACTCTGGAAATCTCATTCAGTGCAGAAATTATCTCTCTCTCTCTCTCTCTCTCTATCTATATATTAGTCATCCAATATTAGCTGGGGTAAAAAAATCTAAAAGGTATTATGAATTTAGTAGTAAAAAAATTTAGAAACTACTACTCTTATTTATCTAAGAGCAATCTTTTATAATCATTGAGATTCTGAACAGTGGAAACCAACGTAATGAAGAACATCAGAATATCCGTATTTCAATTTTGTTCATAAAATTTCTCTCTTAAATAGGCAAGAATTCACATCCATATAATATTTGTCAAAAAAGCCTTACATCTTGCCCATACTTTGTATATTGTTAAGCTATAAGTGCTTATTGCAGATCTATTGTGTTTATCCTTTGATAGCAGAAACATTGGTAAACAGATGCTGTGCTATAGCTTCATTTGCATAATGCCTGAAATGCAGCTGTAAGCATGCTCAATCATTTTTTAATGCCTCATCAAAGCTTCTTTTTTTCTTTTTACCTCATCTAGTCTCACTGAGAGAAAGCAAGCAATACGTGCCTAACTAACATCAGCTACAACAAATATTTCACAAGTTATTTTTGTTATTCCAATCCATCACTGGCTTTTATTAACTTTTAAAAAATTGACTGTCTTGAAATATCAACATTGCTCTGAATATTGGATTTTTATGTCAAAATGTACTGAATTAAGCAGGCTTGCAAGGCCCCAATTTTAATTTCTTCTTGGCATTTTAAACCCATATTCAAGTAAGTAACAAGCAAAATTTTCAGGCTACTATATAATCCAATTTCTCAAGGTTGCAATCAGGTTAAATGCTTGCTGGTTGGAACCTGTCAGAAGGATTAAAATCTATGTTTTAAGGAAAAAGTGAGGAAGAAAAACTCATTGTTAAGTAGAGAATGAATAACAGTAACTGAAATACATTAGATTCACAAATGCCTTTCAATTTTCCATTACCTTGAACTAGTTTTTGGTATACACTTGAAGCATGTATATAGATATTATAATTTTCAAAAACGAGATAGGGGTTATTTCATTTCTTACAAGGATTCTTACATGGAAAGAACAAATGGGGAGGCCTGCAACCACATTCCTCAGAGACCAGGTTAATAGCTGTGAGTCCATAATATGCAACTCAGCTTCTCTATACTTCAAATTCTTAATCTCTGAAATGAGAAATTATAATGACTTATAATGTCAGTCACTATAAAAGTTTTATTCAGTTACTGTGTGCTAAGGGTATACTAAGTACAAGACATACAAGCTCATGGCATAATAACCAATGGGATGTATATTACTCTATTTCATGGAAGGGAACACTGACACTAGGTTGTTTGCTAAAGGTCACATAGTAAATTATGAAGCCAAAATTTAAATTACCTACAGCATAAGCTTGTTTGTGGAAGTTGGGGCCCAGGAGATGCTCAGTGGAATAAGTGCTTCCATGGCAAGTGCAAGGGCCTGAGTTCAATCCCCAGTTCCTCAAAAAAAAAAAAAAAAAAAAGAATTGTAGAAGCTACCAAATAAAATGAGAATGAAATGGACTAGAGAATTTTGTGCATGTAGTTAGGTGGCCTGAGAAAATGGCAAGTCAATATAGTTTAGAGCAATTTAACCTAATCATCAAGAGCACAATTATAGGGCAGGTCTTGTCAAGTACAACTGTCAAGTTATAGATTCATTTCCTGCTCCAAGATTCTGGACAAGGAATTCCTTGCTCTTCTACCCTCATGTTATGGTTTGTGTCTATTTGTCCCCACAAAAGCTTCATGTAGTCATGGGGGGGGGGGTTCTAGAGTTTGTGATTAACTCACGACCCACTGGGATTATGTATGATCCAAGGCCAGGATTATGGGTCTTAGTACTGCTGGGATTATGGCTGTGAGAACTACATCCTACCGTGGGGCAAAGAGCCAGAATATAATATAAGAGAGAGACAGACTTTCTCCAGTGATTGCTCTTTGTTGTTATTGCGGTTCGGCCACCATGAACTGCTGCTCTCTGCCATATGCCCCTCTGCCTTGGAGCCAGCTGAATATGGACTGAAATTTCCAATAACTGTGAGCTAAATAAACCTTTCCTTCCTTCATTTTGGGTGTTGGGTATTTGTCCCAGGAATGAGAGAAGAGTAAGACAGAATTTGGTACTACATGAGTGGGGTCGTTGCTGTGACTAAACCTGACCATGTGGATTACAAGCTTTTGGGAATGGCTTATGGGAAGAGATAGAAAAGATACAGAGATGTCACGCACAAGCGAAGCACTGGAACAGCTTTGGCTGTTCTGTTTGGGAGATTCTGGTCAGAGCTTGGAAGACCAGAAGGCTGACAGAATGCCAGCCTGTAAAGACAGGCTGGGGAGGTTTCTGCTGAGAAGTACTGCATTGGTTTTTGGACTCCGAATGATTTGTGCTATGGTTTGGCCAAAAGACTATCTGAATTTTGCTCATGACTGAGCAAAATTTGCCTGAGACTGAGTTTAAGCATGGTAGACTGATTAATCTTTCAAAAGATATTTCAAAGCAAAATGGAGTGGTCACATGGCTGTTACTGGGGGCTTTTAGCCAGATTTATGTTGAGAATGAAGAGCAAGGAGCCCAGAAGGATGGTCCAATCTGTTATAAGTTTGACCAGAAAGGAAGCATCAAGAAAGCTGTGGATTGAAAAGCTAGAGCTGAAAGGATTTCCATTTTGGAGAAGGAACAAGAAAACAGGAAAGGATGGCCTGAGGGCACCACAGGAGGAGGCAGGTCTCCATCCTTTGCAGGCTCAGAACTGCAAAGGTCAGGGACTTTGCCTTGAGAAGAAAGCTGCAGAGACCCACGTTCCAGAATGGCAGCAGCAGACACATCACATTCCAGAACAGTGCTGGCAAGGTGAATTTGTTCCTAGGAATCAGGGTCAGAGTACTCAGCCACCCAGGCACTCAACCCCTACAGCCAAGAGAAAGGAAAACCTGCCTACTGCTCCAGCTGGCAGCAGACCTCAGCATCATCCATGTGGTAATGGTTTTTGGTGCATGAAGAATGCAGGACTTGTGAGGTTAAGAAAGCTTCCACCTCGATTTCAGAAGTAGGCCTGGGAGGCCAGGCAGTGTGCCCCCAAGAGAGCTGTGTGCGAAGCTGTGAGAAAGAAGCCCATTCAGTGGAAACCCCAGAAGTTTGGAAAAGCCAGGAACACAGATCATCTAAGGGAAACTGCAAGGAAGGAGCAATGGAGGCCTGATAAAGAAGCCATGGGAGCTACCACCACCAGAAGTGCCATAGGGGCGGAGCCATGTAGGGCCTTTGGAACTCCCAACTCAGTGCAGACTGCTTCAGATGTTCCAGTTGGAACTATGGGATTTAATGTTTGCACTGCTGGATTTTGGATTTGTGTTGGTACTGATGTTTTGAATTACAACTTTTGGATTGGTAATGTTTATCTTGTGCCTTTGAATGTTGGATGTGTTTAACTTTTCTTTTGTACAGGAGCTCACAGCTAAGAGTTTGCCTTAGATGTTGGAGTAAACTTGGAACTTGACTTTTCAACAATGATGAAACTGTTGGGACTTCGGCAACTCTTAACAGATGGACTAAAATGTCTTTTGTACAAGAGGATGTGAATGAGACTTTGGAAGTCCAGGGGTAGAATGTTATGGTTTGTGTCTAGTTGTTCCCCCAAAGCCTCATGTAGTCCTGAGGTGAGGACTTCTAGAGTTTGTGATTAACTCATGACCCACTGGGATTATGTATGATCCAAGGCCTGGATTATGGGTTTTAGTACTGCTGGGATTATGGCTGTGAGAACTACATCCTACCCTGGGGCAAAGAGCCTGAATGTAATATAAGAGAGAGACAGACTTTCTTTAGTGATTGCTCTTTGTTGTTGTTGCTGTTTGGCCGCCATGAACTGCTGCTCTCTGCCACATGCCCCTCTGCCTTGGAGCCAGCTGAATATGGACTGAAACTTCCAATAACTGTGAGCTAAATAAACCTTTCCTTCCTTCATTTTGGGTGTTGGGTATTTGTTCCAGCAGTGAAAGAAGAGTAACTAAGACACCTCAGTATGTCTCTCAATTTGAAACAGAAGCTATGGGTCCTGTTATGGCCTATATCTAGGTTTGTCCCCAAAGCATCATGTGGGGCTTTTCAGAGGTGGCTTGTTCTAGGGTATGTGAATATGGATCAAGGGTGCATGATAACTACATTGGTTTAGCATAGCTCTGGGAGTTGGGTATAGATAATGGAAGGACCACCCTGGATATGGATGACACCAGCCAAAAGACTTGGTCTTCAATGGAATAAAAGGAAAAGAGACCAAGACATGAGTTCTCTAAATAAATGGATAGCTTTACATAAGTCTATCATCCACAAAATGGGGAAAATAAGGTTCTCTACTTCACAGGGTGAATGAGTCTGATTCATGTAAATCACAGAGTATTCTAGTTTGCAGTACACATGATCTTTGAGGAGATCCTGTGGAAAGACACAGACAATCATATATTTTTAGTTTCTCAGGTATAATTGTGGCAGAGATGCAGAATACTATGTAGTTCTTATAAATATTATTTCTGAAAAAAATTATTTTCTAAAAATAGTAAAATTACCCAATTGTGAAGGAGGAGCCTATATTTGGTATATCATACATAAACCACTCATGTACTCCTAAAAAAATAAGTAGCACCCTGCAAGGCCTCTAAAGAAAATACTGAAAGATTTCTTACATCTGTATTAGTCTGTTTTACATTGCTATAACAAAATACCTGAGGTGGGCTAACATAAAAAAGAGGTTTATTTAGTTTACAGTTAAAGAGCATAGCACCAGGAACAACCTGGACCTGATAAAGACATCATGGTGCATGGTAAGAGCTTGTAGGAGAGGGAGTAAACACTTTGCCAACCTAAAAGGCAGAGACTGACTTAAGGTTCTAGTTCACCCTCATAACTCACTCTTATGAGAGAGGGCTCAGGCTCCCAGACCCCTTCCAAGAGCATCCCTCCAAAGACACAAGGACCTACTACCAGGCTCTACCTCTCAAATAATCCACCACTACAATGAGGACCAAGCATCCAACACATGGACCTTTGGGGAATAAAACAACATCTAAAACATATAAACATCAAATGTAAAAAATTTCCCAGAGAATCAAGTGAGACTATGTGATGATCAGAACAAAAAAATTATGCTCAAGGGTGAAAAATAATAAATATATCACCTGACTTCATTTTCATGTAAGACTGCCCATTTCTAAATTGCTTTGTAGTGTGGGTAGGCCACAGTATTAGGTGAAATAGGTAAAATAAATGCTGAAAAGGCTTGGTGGTCAACATCACAATCATAGAAATTCTAAAGAAATTCAGACATGAAGATGTGGAGCTTTTCTTTAAAAAAAAATGATATACTGCCATAAAGAATTACTTAGCCAGAGAAATAATAAACCACAGTTCTGATCTTCACTTCCAAGGTATTCCATGTGGCAACTTGTAGGAAATAATGCAAAATGTCAAGAAAACATTGATTGAAATCACATACCTGAAGTCTAAGATAATCTAATTTTTGTAAGGAATACAACTAGTCTTTAAAAGAGATGAGTTGAGGGCCAGGAAGATGGCTTAGTAGGCGTGTGGAGATGGCTCAGTAGAATAAGCGCTTCCCTGGCAAGCACAAGGGCCTGAGTTCAATCCCTGGTTCCACCAAAAAAAAAATAAGAGATGAGTTGAATGTAGTGACACATGCCTATAATCTCAGCACTTTTGAGACTGAAGTAGGAAGATCACTGTGAGTTCAAGGCTAGCCTAGACTACACAGCAAGACTCTCAAAAAATAAAACAAAACAGATGAAATATAATTATTAACCTTTATAATTACTAAAAAGTTCCATGGTAGTATTTTTCTTTCTTTTTCAGCAGAAAAAGCAGACCACAGAAAACATAATTTTTTATTTTAGGGTAAGGTCTACAAGGTGATCAGGGTCTCACTACTAGATCAGACTCGTAGTGATTCTCCTGTTTATAGCCTCCCACGTGCTGGGATTACAGGCATGTGCCAAATGCCCAATCTCAACTGCTGTCTCAACACACCCTGGGAGTGTGGCTGGCACAGCTGGACTGGGGATCAAATCCCTGACCCTGTGCCTGCTTGCAGGCACTGTAATCCATTTAGCTACTTGGCCAGCCAGAAAAAATAAAATTTCTCTCCAGTAAGACAAATAATTATTTGCAAGGCTGAAATAGTTACAGAATTTTCAGAATTATTTGGAAATGACAAAGCTCAGTAATCAGTACTAGGCTTTATGCCACATATTTGTTGCAGGACAAGGATCCATGACTGTAGACCTAATCTCTTATTTCCACTGTGTCATCTAGAGTGGAAACCAGCTCTTAGTAAGTTTATTAATGGCAACATAACTCTTAAAATTCCACTGAATTCTATCTCTTTGATTTAAAACTCACTGCTCAGTGCAATCAATTGCTAAGCTTGTCAAATTTTTCTTCAAAATATCAGGTATGTTCAATTCTCCCTTCACTACCATTATTCTAAATCAGACTTTTTCATTGCTCGTTACCTATACTCATTTTTCCAATTTTGTTTCATTTTGAGACAAGGTCTTCCTATGTAGTTCAGGCTAGCCTCAAACTCACAGAAATCTTCTTAACTCAGTCTCTCAAGTACTGGGACTTTAGGCATGTGCCATCATGCCTGGCTTAATTGTTTCAATTTTTTAGACTACTTTCCTGGTAAGAGAAAATTTTATATCTTGATCAGCATAAATTTCATAACTAATACAAAATCTTTATGAAATAAGGCTTTTTCTTCATAAGAGAAATTTATTCTGAATTCATATTGATTCTAAATAACTATCTTTTTTGGTACTGAGAATCAAACTCAGGACCTTCAGTGAGACAAATAATCATTTGCAAGGTTGACTAAAAACTCAGTGATAAATTCACTCAGCATGTATTGAATAAGCAGCTAATATTCTAGGCAGTGGGAGAGGCAGGTGATCCCTACACTTGCAGCATGATACTGTAAAAGTAAAAGGACTGACAACTCTAATAATTGTAAAAGGAAAAACACAATGTGATTGGGTATAAATAAAACAGGAAAGGCTCATCAAGTTAACAGCATTAGCTCAAGTTTCCCTGAGGGAAAGCTCCTTAAGCACCAACAGACAAAAAAGGATTTTCCACGTGTAAAATGAGAGTAAAATGACTCAGGTAGGAAAACAGCACAGGAATTCTAGGAATGAAATAATATTTAGAAAAGTCAAAGAAGTACAAGACCAATTTGATCACAATAGAGAAATACAAGTGAGCAGATCATGAGTGTGGGGAAAATGCAAGAGTACATCACAGATGGTGTTATATTCTAGATCAAAGTATTTATCACATCTGTAAGGATGTTTTTGACATGTTTTCTTGCCACCCAGTAACATGCTCTTCTAAAAAGACTGATAGGAAAACCTGCTATGAAATGGGCCAAAGTAGGT
This sequence comes from Ctenomys sociabilis, assembly GCA_004027165.1. Classification (NCBI taxonomy): domain Eukaryota; kingdom Metazoa; phylum Chordata; class Mammalia; order Rodentia; family Ctenomyidae; genus Ctenomys; species Ctenomys sociabilis. The sequence continues at coordinate 87,871 of PVKA01003838.1, forward strand.
AAGTATATAAGTAGTTCACAGAAAGGATCATTAGCTTTTGTTGATGTTGGCCAAAGAAAGCTTCCTAGGAGAAGAAATGCCTGAGCAGAAATCTAATACAGGAACAGTCCGCAGAAAAAGTCTAATGTGACCTTCCCTAAAGTGACAGTAACTTAGCAGGCAAAGGACCAGCATCTAAAATTACAGGAGCAGGAAAAAAAAAAACATGGCTCTTCCATGAAGTTATCCTAACAGTACAGAAGATAAAGTGTTTTTGGTCTCCTCAGAAATTACAGAAAACACCTGAATAAAGAGGTTTCATCTTTTTTAAAAAATCACTTATTGAAAGAGCTCATTTATCAGTAAACATATATTTCTGGAATATGTAACTTTGTGGAGTTAAAATTAAGGGATCACTTGTATCATAGACAGGAAATATACACATTAAGGTATTTCAGGATCCCAAAAAATTACCAAAGAAGCAAGGGCTGGATAGTGAAACTCCTGTGACACAGGAGCTCAATGACTGGGGCAGGGCTCCAAACCAAGGTTCCTGGGACTTAAGATAACAGAAAGGAGTGAGAATGACACAGCATACCACCCACTCACTATTAAAAGTGTTCTGTTTTGTTTTGTTTTTTTAATTTTAAAGAGAAAAAATCCCCAACAATGACAAAGACAAAAAGGAAGCAACATAGAATAAAAATGGTATGGTGTTTCAAAATGCCATAGGGATAGAAAATTAACAATAGTTAGTATGCTACACATTTATATCATTAAATTTGTTGTTCAGATTACCAGACACAGGCATGCAAGACCAATCAAATAAACTTAACTCTTACTTTCAATAAGACATTAGAAATAATATACATTGAAAAAAATAAGATGAAAGGTATTCAACAGCGATTGTTATAGTGCACATTGCTGTCTTCAATATAGTTGCTCAGATTACAGATATTAGCATATAAAATTTTTAGCATTAACAGCTACCTTCAAAAACTGACAGATGGGCTTAGATGGTAATTGAGACTGGGTGTGGTGCTGCCCCCCTGTAATCCCTGCTCTCCGGAGGCTGTAAGCAGGTAGATCACTATGAGTAGTGAGACCCTGAACATCCTGTAGACCCTTCCTTAAACTATAAAATAAAATAAAAAACTGACAGAAATTACTAATACAATTATTTTAGCTTTCCTGTGTATGTACTTATATGATTTTTGTCCCCTTCCCTTTTATCCTATCTCTTTTCTCTTATCTCAATTATTTATTTCCTTCTTTTAAAAATGTATTTAGGACAGGGTCTACAGGGTCTCACTACACAGATTGGACTCATAGGGATCCTTCTGTTTTCAGCATCCCAAGTGCTGGGATTACAGGCATGCACCACCATGCCCAGTCTCAATTGTCACACCCCAGGGGAGGGGCTAGCACAGCAGGATGGGGATTGAACCCCAGTTGCTACACCTGCCTAAGCAGGTGCTTTAATCTGCTGAACTATCTGGTTGACCTCTCAATTATTTATCTCTTACATTCAGTTTCTGTTTTTTAAAACTATATCTATGCTGTAATTTTTTTACTGTATCTATGGTACCTTTTACATTTTATTTAATCTTTTAGGTTCTTACAGGAGGGAGACAATACAATGTTTACATATGTGGGTCTGATTTATTTCATTTATGAGTGTAGCCTCTAGTTGCATCCATTTACTATAAAAGCCTCAAATTTATCTTTCTTTACAGCTGAGTATACTTCATTGTATAAAAGTACCACATCTTTTTAATCATTCATCAGTTGATGGATATTTGGGTTGTTTCCAAGATTTAACTATGACAAATTGTGCTACTATAAACATGGGTGCACATGTATCACTGTGACATGATGATTTTTAGTTCTTTGGGAAAAATACCCAGAAGGGGACTACCTGGGTTGAACAGGACTTCTAAACTTAGTTTTTTGACAAGTCTCCACACTGACTTCCAAAGTGGTTGTACCAGTCTACACTCCCACCAACAGTGGAGAAGGGTTCCTTTTTCTCTACAGTCCCTCTAGCATTTGTTATTAGTTGATTTCTTTATGAAAGCCACTCTTCCTAGAGTGAGATAGTATCTAAGTGTTGTTTTAATTTGCATTTCTCGAGTGACCAGTGCTGTGGAACATTTCTTCAGGTCTTTATTTGCTATCTGTTTTAGTGTTTAAAAACTAAACTTTTTTAAATTTAAAAAATAGTCTACCAACTACCTATGAGGATATCATTTCAGATAATTGAGAATTTTATAGTTCATCTCTTCCTTTCCCTATCTATGCTTAGAATTTTAAGAAATCATTCAAATTAACTTCAAAATGTTCCTGCAGATGTTACTAAACTCTGTCCATACCAATGAATGCCAAACATGTCACTGTTTCCATAGTAACTAATGCACTTCAAAAGGGGAGGGATAGAGAACAAGACTTAAAAGCCAGGAGGGAAAATGGGATAAAGTGAAATAAACAAAGCAAAACATCTTTGCATTTATGGAACACTTACTAATTTTAAACATTTTATTATTATTGAGATTTTGAGGCCTTGAAGAGCCAGAGAGATCTCAAAAGTCATCAAATCTACCTCCCACTTATGACTGAAGCACCGCTTTTAAAATGTAGCTTTACAAGAGTATCAAACTGCATACAGAGCTCATGGCTAGAAAGTGCTCAGTCATTTACTCACAAACTTTATCAAGTACATATGTGGCTAGGAGAGCAAATAATTTTTAAAAGAGAGGGCACTATCCTCAAGATATGAGAACAAAAGAAAAATCTATCAGAATAGTAAGAGCTCATCTGACTCTTAAAGGGCTGCAGATAAGCAAAAATAACATCTGAACCAAAATGTACATAGGATGAATTTGGCAGCTATCATCATTAGACTCACAAATAATAAAGTGTAGTGGTGCTCAGTAGTATCCCAAATTTTCTGATCAAGACTATGGGGGCATAGAGGAAAGTGATCGACAATATAGGGTGTACCTAAGGAGTCCCATGAAGAGAAAACATTCTCTCAGGCTTTCACAGAGAGCAAATTGGTCAAGCAATGGCCATGACTCATCCACATGGCTGACAATGATGAAGGATCTACACACTGCAGTACAGGGTTTCAAGGTAAATCCTGATGGGATCTGACTGTCCTTGTCAGATACAAAACATATGTTTCTTGTTATATAGGTCTCTTGCTTTATCTTGATCTTAACCATCCAGCAGAAAAGTATACAAGTGAGGTATAAAAACAAAGCCATATTAATAGGCTGAGCTGTAAAAGGTTCAAGTCAATAACTTCTGACATTGCCAGTTCTGCAGATAAACCACTACTATTATGGACTATTGGACTACATTGGATTACTTTGCTGAATTCATGCACCTACAATATTTGAATGGCAACAGAATACCCATCTCTGACAAAAGTAAACAAAAAAAGGGGGATAAAAAATGAAGGCCCATTTTATAGCGAAATATATATATATATATATATATCTGTATATACAAAATAGTTAGCATAGATATTCTGTTACTTTCTCTTAGTCCAATCAGAAGATCTTTTTATTTTTTTATTTTTTGGAGGAACTGGGGATTGAATTTAGGCCCTTGTGCTTGCCAGGGAAGTGCTTATTCCACTGAGCCATCTCCCTGGGCCCAAGAAGAAAGTTTTGAACTAAGAATGTTTAGACAAGATATCATGTCTGTATGATGTACTATGAATAACTACCACAAAGACAACAATATGCAATGTATTAACTATTGTAACTGTCCTAATAACCTGTTTGGAAACTGTCTCAATGCTATTTCTTTCTCAAGAAAATTAAAAACAAACAAACAAAAAAAAAGGACTGGGGAGATGGCTCAATGGAATAAGCGCTTCCTTGGCAAGCACAAGGGCTTGAGTTCAATCCCCAGTTCTGCCACAAAAAAAAAAAAAAAAAACAAAGAAAAAAAAAGTGTAGCAGTGTAGTAGAGCCTGACTCTGTTGCTACCTCAAATGGCAACTTTAGCTGAAATGGCCTGTTGGCATACAAAATAATAATAATAATAACAACAACAACAACAATAATATAAGGTAATAAAAAAGAACAAGTTTTAACTTCTCTTAAAAAGAATTTTCCCTTAAGGGTTTCACGGTGTTTTAGATAAGTTTTAGACATATGCCTCCATTTTTTTTTTTTTTTTTTTTTTTTGGTCTTTTTGAGACAGGGTCTCACCATGCAGTTCAGGCTGGCCTTAAGCTCACTTTGTAGCTCAGGCTGGTCTTGAACTCACAACAATCCTCCTGCGTCAGCCTCCCAAGTGCTGGGATTACAGGCATGCGCCACCACGCCCGGCCTATGCCTCCATTCTTACCTTATGGAATGGAGAGTTAAGTATTCTTATATCCAGACAGAATGGCTATTATCCTGACCTTGAAGTGTTCTTAACAGACCAGCTCTGTCATCTAATTTCTAACAGAAAGAAGAATTTACATTACTTGTTAATTCAGTGTCATAATTTGTGGTAGATAGCCCACTCTTCAATAAATCTTTTGCTACAGCAAGACCTGGTCTCAAAAAAAGAATATTTTGCTGATTTATATTATAAAACTGCATATAATAAGTTACACAATTAGGTTATCTGGGCAGGCATTGCATGTATCTTAGAAAATATATTATGAAGCCACAATAGTGCAAACTAGGTGCTTCAGAGAGAAAGTTTTTTGTCTGAGGTGGCCAATTGGTTATATTGCTTTAAAGTTTTTCCAAGTGAAAAAATATATACAGAACACAGGTTTTAAACTACTTACTAATCATAATGTCAGCCCTACTAGTGAATGAGCCCTTCATCTTTTCCTTCCTTTTGTATCTCCCCGCCAACTCAGGACCTAAAGCATGCCAGACAAGAACTTACCCTTCAGCTCTATCCTTAGTTGTGATTTTTTTCTTATCAAAACAAGTGAAACTGAGCAGTTTTTGGCAGAGAAGCTGAAGGAAAATTATGAGACCCTTGTAGCTAGTCCACAGGCTGAAGTTTAGCAAGCACTGGCCTATAAATTCTAAAATCTATCCTTGAAGTAACCAAGGCCAATAGAGAGAGCTACATTTACAGAAGGCTCATATTGACCTTGTACTGAAATGCTTGTTCTAATTGTCCTTTGTCACAATTCCCCTTGTGTTTGTTAAGGCACATAAGAAGAAAACAACTTCTGTGTTCTGTAAAAGTGATGAGAGTGTCATACACACACACGCGCGCGCGCGCAACACACACACACAGTTTCTTTTTTCTGAGAATCTAGCAAAGATATGTCTCTGCTTTCAGCTCTCTCTCTCTTGATATGTAGCTCTTCTTTACTTTGTGGAAATGGATAATGTTTTAGTGGTACAATGGTTCTCTTTCCTTGGATGCTATAAAATCTGTGGTGCATCACTAACATCATGTAACTTTCTTAAAAGCATGTAATTTGTTGCTGACTTTATTTATAACGTCATCTGATATTATTGTCTACTTTTAAAATATTTTACTTTGATTTATTTTGTCATATGGTGCAGAGAACCCTGCAATATGTTTTTTTTTTTTTTTGTCTTTTTGAGACAGGGTCTCACTATGCAGTTCAGGCTGGCCTTAAGCTCACTTTGTAGCTCAGGCTGGTCTCGAACTCACAACAATCCTCCTGCCTCAGCCTCCCGAGTGCTGGGATTACAGGCCTGTGCCACCACGCCCGGCTCTCCTGCAATATGTTTTAGAAGAAGGTGGCTATCAATGGGTTAATAAGTGACAGAATAGAAGAAAAACATATTGTTTCATCTCCTTTTGCATAAGTGATCTATTCAATTATTTATCTACCTAAATAATTTCCTTAAAAACTTTTTTGGTCAGATATGGTTACAAGTATTTAAAAGAGCAAAGACTTCTTAAAGTGCATACCTGAAGACTGTTTCAGAACTCCTTTGCATTAATATGTAGGCATGCTTCTATTTAAAAGTATGTCTTTTATCATAAAGATGAACAAGGAATTTCATGAAAATTTCAACACAGTATTAAATAACTTGCTTCTTCCCTTAGAAGAGTTTCATATTTTTCAGTGTTGAAACTAGATACTTACAGGCACATGGACTTTGCGAAACATTTCAGCACCCTTGTATGCATCCATTAGTGCAATGTCCTGGGGTGTGGAGACAATCACAGCACCTGACCAAAAGATAAACAAAATAATTCTATCTTTAAGTTCTTTAAGGAGAGAGTGCTTCTGATAGTATGTTGTTCACATGCTCTAATGGTCTACTATATTAACTAATTTATATAAAATTTATATAAAGGAGCAAAAAATGGTAAGCAAGTTTGGTTTTGCCTCCCTTTGACCCCTCATTTCTAAAACGACTGCTCATCCAATGATTCAAGATCACATTTGGGTAACAGGACTACGTTGGCACACAGTCAGACTGTACTTTCAATAAGTTGACAGTTCACTGAGGAAATCAAAATACACAGATTTTAACACAGAGTGCTAAGTAATGTGATAGAGGTATACACAGGAAAGAGAGCTACCTGGGAGAGATGATAGTGAACTATGACAACTGGAGTGGGGAAGCAAAAGATAAGGAGAAACAACAGGGAAGAGTTTCTAGAAATAATTCCTACACTGCCCCCTAAACGACTTTATTGTAGAAGCTCACGCTGTGTAGACAGTTTGGTGGGCATTAAATTGAAGGATGTGGCAAAAATTCGGACAAAAGGGTAGTAGTAGCCTGAAGTAAGGCAACATTGAACTGATGCAATGGGGAAATTCCTAGATGTCATCATCAGCAACAGAAACACAGAGTTTGGAAGAAAGTGCAATACTACTTTTCTTTAAGTGGTACCAACAAAGGTATATTTATGAATGGCACAACCAGTGAAATTCTGAAAAAAAATTTTTTTGATATCTTTTAGATAACAATCTAAAAAAATAAAGAACACAAATCTATTATAGGGGTGGGGAAGATGGCTCAGTGAAATAAGTGCTTCCCTGGCAAGCGCAAAGGCCTGAGTTCAATCCCGGTTCCACCAAAAAAAAAAGCAAAACAAATATATTATAGATCACATGGCTGATCATCACTTTATAAGTAAAAACACAATGTCATAACATTTCAGAGCTCCAAACCATTAAACTGGTATCAAGTGGGAGTCTTTCTCACAGCTAATAGAAACAGAAAGGATTAACAATAAGTAACAGATTAGACCACTTTAAGGTCAAATGACACTGCAAAGTATCAACTGTATGTAGAGATATTTTGAAGAAGTTAGAACAGAGAAAAGTGGTCGGAAAACTAAGTTGTCACAAAGCACATGGCAGTATAAGCATGCCCAAATCAAACAAAAATCCCATGCAACAGTAAGCTATAAATTCTTCTTACAATTGGAATTTGCATTCACACAAAACTTTTTTCTTTATAGTAAGTTTTTAAGTTTTGCTTGCATTTTACTTATTTGATTAGTTTTAAAAATTAAAGTAGCTATAAATTTAAGGAATTTGTGTATACATCTAGGTAAGGAACTTTCTAACAAAAATAAATCAATATGGGATATGGAGGAGAAAATTACTTTTTCTTTAGAAGGAAAATCTATATTAATTGCTCAAGTTTGAGATACATCCGCTTGAGAATTCAAACATAAGAGGATTCAGTTTCTTCATTTACAAAATGGCACAGTAATTCTTAGATCACAGATGATTTAAATGATGCCTTGCATTCATTAAACGGTAGCTGTTGTTAACATAATTAGCATTACTATATTTATTGTTACTAATAAATAACTTAGAAGTTGCTTTCCTACATGCCATCAAGTAGTTCACCCTACTTTCCAATTTATGCCATAGATGGCTACATTCTATCATGATTTATTCTGCCTAAAAACCAAAATTTAGTCAACAGTTCTTTCCTCTCTCTTAAAGACTGATAGATTCCACATCTCTACAAGAAATATACCCTACATATGCAACATATTTCCACATTTTCTATTTCCTACATTCTTCTATCAGTCTGCTTAATTAAGTCCAACTAATTTGACAGGATCTGACTCAGATCTAATTCCATTTAGCTATGTGACTGACTAACCTTGGGCGAAGAACTCCAAATCACTTTGGGTCTCTGTTTCCTTAGATAGGAATGCATTAGATAGTCTCCAACTTCTCATATATCTCTCCTTAACATGAGTCAGGATTCTTTTTTAACCATATTTCCAACACTATCAACTGCCAAATCTGACTGTCCCCATAATCTTATGTAAGTAACTGTGAAAAGCCTCTTCCTTACAGAAACATTATTTCTCAATCTTAAAGCCATTCTCTTCAGATACACATGGAGAACTTCCCTGGATAAGTTCTCCAAATATTCTTAACTATATACTAATACATATGAGTCACTCTATGCACTGGCTATAAAAATTAATCTTAGCTTTCAAATGACAGAAACATATTACGGCTTTAAATATTCTTGTCAATTATCTCTATCATTATGACATGGGTGTTACAATAATTTAGATGTGAATGACATCCCTTCATTTTTTTTTTTTTTTTTTGAAACCTAATCTGATGGCTTTAAGACAGAATTTTTAGGACTTGGGGCCTAGTAAGGGGACGATGATTAGGTCCCTAGTTGCTACCCTTAGGAAGGGTTAGGTTGTTCTTGTGGGATCCTAGTTAGTTCCTACAAAAGTAAGTTGTTATAAAAGAGAAATCAGGTGTGGTGGCCCATGCCTGTCATCTCAGTACTCAGGAGACTGGGGCAGGAGTATCTCTGTGAGTTTGATGTCAACCTGGACCACACAGTGAGTACAAGGCCAACCTGACCTAAGTTTTTGACTTCCTGTTTCATCACATAATCCCTTCTTGCCCACATTTACACCATGTAATTTTATTTACAATGTGACACAGACAATAGGGCATTCACCAGAAATTAAGTGGACAAAGCTCCCTAATCCCAGGTTTTCACCCTTCAAAAATGAGTTAAATACTTGTTTCTTTGTAAAACACCCTACCTTGGGTATTTTCTTAAAGTACAATGGGCAGCTGTATTTATATTTATATTTTTGCCAACCAAAACTAATGGTACAATACCTTTAACAAATCAGACACCTAATGAAAGGTAAGCAATTAAGTAATTTTTCTATATTTTCTGAATATCCAAGTTTATTATAACATCACTTTTAGTGGGCAACTCCTTAAACAAGGAGTCAAGGTGCACATATGCAGAGTGTTCCACCCAACCACAACTGAATACACATTTTTTTCAGCTGCACATAGGTCATTTTCTAAAATAGAACACATACTAGTGCATAGGTCATGCTTAAGTATATGCAAGAAAACAAAAATCATCCCATGTATACTACCTGACCAAAGTGCAATGAAACTTGAAATAAATAACAAAAGAAACCAGAAAAAAACCATAAATACACTGAAATCAAACAATACCCTACTCAGCAATCACTGGGTCACAGATGAAATTAAACAAGAAATTCAACAATATCTACAATTCAATGAAAATTCAACCACAACTTATGGGAATTTAGGGGCCAGGGAGATGGCTCAGTAGAATAAACACTTGCCTGACAAACACAAGGTTTTGAGTTCAAACCCCAGTACCAAAAAAAAGAATGTTGAACATTTTAGGGGGGGCTATCCGCTCGGCCCCCCTCCCATTCCTCTCTCGGACAGGAGCTTTCTTTCCATCAATAAATTTATTTTGCTCATTAAAAAAAAACAAAAGAAAACCTTGGAATTTATGGGATGCGATGAAAGCAATTCTCACAGGTAAATTCACACCTGTGAACTCACACATTAGGAAAACAGAACAGGAACAAATAAACCCCCTAATGCTGCACCTCCAACATCCAGAAAAGGAAGAGCAGACCAAACCCAGATCCCAAAGACAGGAAGAAATCATAAAGATTAGAGCAGAAATTAATTCAATTGAGATAAAGAAAACAGTTCAAAGAATTAATGAATCAAAAAGTTGCTTCTTTGAAAGACTAAGTAAACATCAATAAGCCCCTAGCTAACCTCATCAAAAAGAGGAAAGAAAAAAACTCAAATACAAAGAATAAGGAATGAAAAGGATGTAATGACCATAGACCCAGTAGAAATTCAAAAGGTTATCAATAGCTACTTTGAGAATCTTTACAATCACAGGTACAAACTACCAAAACTGAATCAAGAAGATAGAACAACTCCCAATAACCCCAAAACAGCCAATGAAATACAAAATGTAATAAAAAGCCTGCCGACAAAGAAAAGTTCAGGTCCTGATGGATTCACAGCTGAACTGTACAAGACATTCACAGAAAATATAATCTCTACACTACTCAAACTCTTCAATGAAATTTAAAAGAAAGCAGTCCTCCCAAAATCATTTCTGGAGGCAAGTATTATACTGATACCAAAACCAGGGAAAGACACAACTAAAAAAGAGAACTATAGGCCAGTCTCCCTCTTGAACATAGATGCAAAAATCCTCAATAAAATCCTAGCAAATAGAATACAACAAATCATCAAGAAGATCATACACCATGACCAGGTAGGATTCATCCCAGGGATGCAAGGATGGTTCAATATTCAAAAATCTATAAATGTAATACACGGTATTAATAGACTGAAATCTAAAAACCACATGATCATCTCACTTGATGCAGAGAAAGCTTTTGACAAAACCCAACACTCATTCATGTTCAAAGTCCTACAGAAAATTGAAATAGAAGGCCTCTAACTTAGTTTAATAAAAGCCATCTATGACAACCCAATGGCTGATGTTATTCTAAATGGGGAAAAATTGAAATCTTTTACTCTCAGATCTGGTACAAGACAAGGATGTCCTGTAGTACTTCCCCTATTCAATATAGTTCTGGAATCATTAACTAGAGCCATCAGACAAGAGAGAGAAATAAAAGGATAGGAATAGGTAAAGAAGAAGTTAAATTACCATTATTTGAAGATGACATGACACTTTACTTGTAAGACCCAAAGACCTCCAACAAGAAGCTACCAGAAATGATACACAAAGTCAGTAGCATAGCAGGATACAAAGTCAATACCCAAACGTCAATAGCATTCCTCTACACAGATAACAAACACACTGAGAGGTAAATTATAGAAACAATACTTTTTACAATAGCACTGAGGAAAATGAAATACCTTGAAATTCATCTAACTAAAGAAGTCAAAGATCTTTTGGAGGAAAACTGGACGTCTCTGAAAAAAAGAGATGATGGAGGATTTCAGAAAAATGGAAAGATATTCCTTGCTCCTGATAGGAAGAACCAACATTGTGAAGATGGCCATACTCCCAAAACTGTACAGATATAAAGCAATCCCTATCAAACTACGAACAACATACCTCCCAGACATAGAGAAATCATTCCTAAAATTTATTTGGTACCAGAAAAGACCTAAAATAGTAAAGGCAATCCTGCTCAGAAAGACAAGGCAAGAGGCATTACAATTCCTGACTTGAAATTATACTACAAAGCTACTGTGATAAAATCAACATGATACTGGCAACAAAATAGACCTCAGGATCAATGGAATAGATTAGAAGATGCAGAGGCCTCTATGAACACACTCAGCCACCTGATCTTCAACAAAGGAGCCAAACACGCATACTGGAAGAAAGATAGCCTCTTTAACAAATGGTGCTGGAAAAACTGGTTCTCTACATGCCAAAACTAAGACTTGACCCAGGTCTATCACCATGCACTAAGCTAAAGTCAAAATGGATTAAATATCTAAACATTAAAACAGAAACGCTCAATATACTGGAAGAGAAAGTAGGAGGAACTCTTCAAGACATTGGGATAGGCCAAGAGCTCATGAACAAAAAACAAATGGCATGGGTAACACTTGAAAGAATTAACAATGGGGACCACCTCTTATTGAGAAGTTTTTGAATGTAAAAAGAAATTACCAACAAAGTGAAAAGACAACCCACAAATTTCAAAAAAAAATCTTAACTAATAAGCATTCAGACAAGGGTCTGCTCTCGAGAATTTATAAATAACTAAAAAGCATTAGGGCCCTTAAATGGAAAGACCCAATCCACAAATGGGCATCTGAGATGAACACACATTTCTCAGACGATGAGATTAAGGAAGTGACTAAATATATGAAAAAATGCTCCACATCACTAGCTATCCACAAAATGGAAATTAAAACAACACTGAGATACCACTTCACCCCAGAAAGAATGGCCATCATAAACAAATCAACCAACAACAAATGTTGGAGAGAATGTGGGGAAAAGGGAACACTTCTCCACTCCTGGTGGGAAGGCAGACTGGTATAACCATTATGGAAATCAGTGTGGAGACTCCTTAAAAAACTAGGACTAGTTTCAATCCAGCTATACCCAACTAGAAATTTTCCCAGAGGAAATGAAAATGTCATATCATAGTGATATATGTGTACCTACGTTTATAGCAGTACAATTTGTGATAGCCAAATCTTGGAAACAACCAAGATGCCCGTCACATGAGGAATGGTTGAAAAATGTGGTATTTTTATACAATGGAGTATTATTCAGCTATAAAGAATGATAAAGGATTTCTATTTCAGTGGATGCCACTTGAAGATATACTCATAAGAGAAATAAACCAGACCCACATGTGTAAATATCTTGTAGTCTCCATAGTATAAGAACTCAAAAGAAGAAATACAAATAGAAAGGTATAACACAATTAAAAGGAAAGCGAGAACTTGAGGATTGGACAATGAGGAGAGGGCAAGAAGACAAGTTGGGAAACATGACAGGGAAAAAGCCATACATTTATATGCAGAAGATGGGTAAGGCAGTGATCCTGCAAAACATCAGCAGGTTTTTGAAACTAGCAGTTAATTGGTAAGAATCTAACCCTGACTAACTATACATGCTGATACCTGTGAACCAAGCAACTGCACTGAAGATAGCAATGGGTAACAGAAGGATCATGCTTGGAATGCCCGTCGTTCTGGTCTTCTAAATACGTACTTCTTGTCATGGCATATCAATTATTACCATACTGTCTGTCAAGCAAAAGTAGGTTTGCTGCTTTTTTTGTTTGCTTGTTTGTTTTTCTAAAGTGGGTAATAAATGAAAAAACAAAAAAAAGAAAAAGATGTCACAGGACTGTCCTGCTACAATGCTGTATATGGTTAGATTTCTAAATTTTTGTGTAAAAATATGTAATTGTTTATTCATGTTCTTAAAGTATTTTTCATTTTTAAATTTTTATCTCCATATTCCGTAGAGACTTAAAGTTTAACATATAAATACTTGATGAAAAATACCTGTTCCATTTTATGCCTAAGATGTTTGATACTCAGACAGATAATGAAGTTACCCAACTGTATATGTTGTAGGGTAATTCTGGAGGGTTAACAACCTAAGTTTGCAGACCAGAAATTAGAGAAATAGAAGGGCTGCAAGGAAAGCTAACATTTTGACCCTAGCCTTTCAATGCCAGTGAAGACTCAGGACATAGGAGAACCTGTACTGTAACATCATATAACTCAGTTGTGTCCCAAATTTTCTGATCAAGGAGATTATGAGGCTACAGAACAATGTGATCAATGATGTGGAGTGTGCCTAAGCATAGTCACATGGAGAAAAAACATTCTTTCAGGCTTTTGCAGAGAGCAAATTGATCAAGCAATGGTCATGGCTCATCCACATAGCTGACACTGACAAAAGATCTGAAAACTGCAGCATAGGATTACAGGATAAACCCTGAGGAGACATGACTGACCTTATTAGATACAAAAGATACGTTTCTTGTTATATAGGTCTTGCTTTATCTTGGTCTTAACCATTCAACAGAAAGCATAAAAATGTGATATATAAAGTAAAGCCATATTAATATACTGAGCTGTGAAAGACTCAAGTCAACAACTTCTGTGGATGACCTGCTACTTTTGTGGACTGCTGGACTGTGTTGGATTGTTCTGCTGAATTCACATAGCTCTAGTATTTAGATGCCAATGGAATACCTATATCTGACAGGACTGAACAAAAAAAGGGGATACAAAGGAAGGTCCATTTTGTATCTGTACATACAGTATAGTTAGGATAGATATACACCTACTTTTGCTTAAATCAATAAGCAGATTTGTACCAATAGTGTTTGGACAGGATATCTCTTCTGTATCTTGTAATATGGATAACCACTAAGAAGATAACAATGTACAAGGTATCAGTTATTGAAACTGTCCTATTAATCAGCTTTGAGACTGTCCTATTGCTATTTGTTTCTCAATAAAATAAAATAAAAAAACAAGGAGTCAAGAGCTCTAAATTCTGGTTTTGTTCACTGTATTAATGTACTATAAAACTGTGAATAATTTACTAATCTCAATACACCTCAACTAATTCCTTTGAGATGGACCTATTAAATATCTGTTGCATTAAAAAATAATTTAAATGTGTTATAAAAATGTGTCCTGTCATTATTCTGATGCCTGTAAGGTCCAAGATAGAAAGACTAAAATGACTTTTTTTGTACTTAACCCTAACACAGTATCACAAATAATATCCATTCCATCTGAATTTCTTCACAGAATTATCTTAATAGCACCAAACATAATAGCTTTCTGATAATGACAATGATAATCTTTCACATTGTATGAAATGCTCACAAGATGTAAACATTTTATTGGATCTACCAACCAAATTTTTAGAAGACACTTTGTTATAAGACTTTTTATACTAAATATGGTGTTATTTAATAATTACGTCTTTAATCACAGTGTAATCAACCTTTGGAATACTACCACACAGAAATCACTACTCTTTGTTATACTACAATGCAATATATCATATAACCATTTCAAATAGCACTACAATGACATTAAAATGTGTGAGAACAAAAGCATAAACAAACAACCAACAAAACCTCAAATTAAATTTAACCTTTAATCAATTTATACATCATAACCTCAAATTTTAAACTTAAAAAAAACTTGTTAGCATACAATCAAGCTTCAGAAATGGTCTCCAAAATCAGATTCTATTTTTAATGGTTCTTGGCTAGTAAACTTTAATTTTTCTCATGGCTTATGAAACATGAACCAATATGAACAAGCTTAGATATCTTCCCTTTATAGCATCACTAATGATGTCACTTCAGTTCAGTGATGTAGGGTTTGTTAGAAAACGTGTGCTCCCTCTACTGACCATAAGAAATGTCAGCCAAGACAAAAAGAACATTTAGTTTACAACACATGTCATTATTTTGATGGTTAAGAATCCTACAGAGAATTGTGCATTCATGTTCTATGGTAAACATATAAGTAGAAACAAATTACATTGTTTGAATATATTTCCCTACTTGTAATCTTTCTAAATTTTTTAAATCAACTGATACTATCAAAGACTGCCTGGGATATTCTGACAAATATTTAAAAATCTTATATAATTATTATTTAGAGTATTGAATTAATTCTTAATCATTTTGACTATTAGGAGGAAAATATATAATGGCATATCAGGATTTGGGTTAAAGTTCAGAGTAGTTAAACATTTAAAATTAATGATTCCAGATGTTAGGCTGATCATGAGTATAGCAGTGTTGAATTGCTGGATTATGCATTCTTGTCTCCAGGGCATAGATTGTATCTAATTCCCATGCTTGATTGAAAATTTCAGCGTTAGAACCTAATAAACATGTACAAGAAAACCTGTTCAGAATTATGCCTGGAGGAATAATTCTATATCTTATAACCTCTGAGCACACTGATATAAAACCAACTAAGACTTAAAAAAAAATTAACTTATTCTTAATGTGTGAGTCTTCAATATTTAGTGCTGACGATTCTCCTTGATTAATTTAGAGATAACTCACAGCAAAAGAAAATAATCTACGCCCAGCCCCAGAGACTGGCCTGAGACAGCATGGCCGACTCCGCCATCCTGCTCCGTCCCGCCCACGCCCGCCCAGCCCCAGAGACCGGCCACAGACAGTGTGGCCGACTCCGCCAACCTCCTCCATCCCGCCCGCGCCCACCCAGCCGCAGAGACCTCCCGAGACAGCAAGACCAACACCAGCAGTCTACTCGATCCGCCCACACCGCCCAGCCAGAGACCGGCCTGAGACAGTGGCTGACTCCAGCGGCCTCCTGGACCCCACGCCAAGCTCTACCTGCGAGGGGGAATTTGCACGACTCACCAGGGTTCCCAGATCAGTGAGAGTGTGGTGAGTCTGAGGGAGAGCCATTGGCTTCCTCCCACGCGCGCTACGCGGATCCCTGCTCCCAACCCCTCCAAGCCAGTGACTGGCCTGAAACCTCAGGACCCACTCACCAACACCTCCCCGGATGCCCTGCCCTAAAGCCCAATGATCGAGTGGGAATTTCCTCGACTCTCTGGGCATCAAAGTTCAGTGAGTGTAGAATTCCAGGCCCGCTGTGCCAGAGAGACATTTTCCAGGGTTTACTTGCCCTCCACTCCCCGTGGCTGGGTGAGAGCTTCAGGCACACTGTGCCAGAGAAACATTTCCAGGTGATTACCGGTCCCACCCCACAGCCTCAGACCCAGTGTAGGTCAGCTTGGAGTGAGAACTCCAAGCCTGCCACGCCGGAGGGACATTTCTCAGCAATCCTCGGTCCCAAACTACAGACCGAAACCCAGCACAGCCTGGCCAGTGAGTGCAGGCTCCAGGCCCACTGCACCAGAGGGACCTTTCCCACCTTTCTCGGATTACGGCCTGTAGAGCCGGACCCAGCATAGGCTGGCCAACCCAGTACAGCCTACTCAGTGAAGAAGATCATTCACTATACTTTTGTGAGCCCAGAAGACCCACCAAAGCCCAGTCCCGCCTACCTGGGGATCGAACTGCCTAACACAGGAGGGCTGACCCTGGGAAGCAACAGAAGGGAACCAAAGGAGATGCAGCAAAAAAGGAACTGAACACAACAGATAGATCCAGGATAGGCATACCTGGAAAATCTCAAACTTAATAGACTGGCACCCGAATCTCATAACAAGCTAAGGTTATAGCTGCACCAAAGCTCTACACCACAGGTCAAAGGTCAGTGCTATACAAAATGACAAAGAGAAGGGGAAAAATGCAATCCCAGACCTCGAGTCCATCAGGAAGGGCAGAGGACACTAGCTCAGCTGCAACGAATGAACTAACAGATACAGCAGCAAAAGAACAACAGCAGAAAGTTATAGAGGAAATAAAATGAGAATTCCCCAAATTAAAAAAGAAATATTTGAATACATAGTATCTGAAATAAGGAATGAATTCCAGAAACATTGGGTAGAAAAACTATGCTCACGCAGAACAAGTACAGAGAGCACTATTGCAGCCGATATATATGAATTAACAGCATCTGAAGCAAAGAAACAACAGCAGAAAGATCATGAGGAACTCAAAGCAGAAATAAGTTCTGAAATCAAAAAAGAACTTTTTGAAGTCATAGGATCTGAAATACTGAAACAAGTCCAGAGATATACAGAGGAAATCCAACTTGGAAGAAACACAGCAAAAAAAGAATTAATAACTACCT
>PVKA01003839.1:0-41017 GCA_004027165.1 Ctenomys sociabilis
GAAGCCTCTGGTCCATGACACCTGGGAGCCTCTGGTCCATGACACCTGGGAGCCTCTGGTCCATGACACCTGGGAGCCTCTGGTCCATGACACCAGGAGCCTCTGGCCCATGACACCTGGGAGCCTCTGGCCCACAGCCATCGCTGGACTTCTGCTTCCACTGCTACTCACAGTGTTGTTCCAGAGTGGGCGCGCGTGGACTGCATTATCTGCCCGTAGCTGTGAAAACCCTTTGGGACACCTGGGCTGCTTCAAAAGGACAGTGTGAGCTTTGGGTCGCTCAGTTTCTGATTAAGAAACGAGCACAGAGGAAGAGGAGATCAGTGGGCTAAATGCGAGGACATCAGGGAGGGCTGGATGCGGGGTGGGAATGACAACCTCCTTACACAGACTTGGGGCAGCCGGCCCTTCCCTGGGTCCCCTGACCCCTCTGTACCCTCCATCCTGTCCCGTGGTACAGATGCTTAGACAGGCCTTACTGGATATACTGCACATTCTGTATTTAAGGTACTTGTCAGGAAATGCTTTAAAGGTGTGTTTTAATAGTCATATTCATAATATTATTTCATATCCTTTGTCCATTGGCATCGTATAAAAACTTGGTTATCTTTTTGTTGCTGTTGTTACAGAGCATCAAACTCAGGGCCTTGTAATTGCCAGGCAGGTGCTTATGTCACTAAACCATCTCCCAGGCCCTACTTTATGTTAATACAACAGCCAATTCCATCTCTCCATGGCCTCTGCTGATCTTTATCAATGTGTCAACCCTGGTTTTTTGGTCTGTGTAATCAATCCTTGTTTCTGCTTTCCATGTTCTTTCACTTAACTCCTTCACTGACAGGGAACAAAGCGGGAAAGGATCCTGTCTGCCTAGTCTCCCCATTTACCACCGTAAGCGCCTGCCTTCTCTCTCATAGCGAAGCTGGGCAGTTTTAGGTAAGCCTCGGCACCTCTGGTTCCTCCCTGGCCTGTCACTGGGGAGTCCAGCTGCACACACAGCCGGAGCAGCTCCTGCTCCAAGCTGCCAGCTGCCTATTAGGCCCCAGATGCACACTGCCCATGCTCAGCGCCAACTAACCCTGAGCTGGAATTCCCCCACGGTTTCTGTCAGTGTTCATAGTGGCCCCAGGGATCATGCCCCAGGACTGTCACCCTACATGTGTGACTTCTGTCTCTTCAGCTAGGACCAGAGGAAGGAGCAGTTTCCAGAGAAGCAGACCCTGGGGGACGGCAAATCAGCCCACTCCCTCCACTCCCCTATTTCTACTGCACGTATGTATTTGAAACTTGCATTCCGAAGCAGGATTCCCTTCCCCAGCAGGCCTCTGGATTTGGACCTAGTTCCGCCATGATCCAACCTTGGGTCTTGGAAGTGAGCTCTTAGTCATTCACGGAAGCCAAGGAACAAGGACTGGCTGTGCTCAGCCGACACCACCTGATCATTTAGGATCCGCCAAGCAGTAGGAGCACTGGGCGGGTGCCAACCTGGTGATTCTCCATGCCTTCATGAAGAAACTGAGGCACAGAAAGATGCACAGCTGGTACTGGGTGGGACAGTAGCACTCTGCGTTCAGAAAACTGCAAGCTGGCCTGAGCCCTTGTCCTCATAGCTGGGAGTCATGATTAAAAGTACACATGGGTGTGAGTGAGAGGAGACGGCCCTGGGCCAGGCCCTGGGCCCTCAGCTTGGAATCCCCTAGTCTGTCCAAAGGCTGGGCTGACATCCAGTGCCCCCGGGACTCCACCCTCTCCTAGCCCCAGGGGGAAGCTCTGCAGCTGCCAAAAGAGACAGATTAATAACTGTTCCACCTGCTGCGCTGTGGCTGGGCAGCAACCTCAGCCTCCATCTCAGGGGAAGGGACAGGACAGTGTAGCGCGTCCATCTGCAAATGCCATCCAGAGTGCAGATTACAGGATTCCTTTGAGCAGTGTGTGCATGTTGAGTGTCTGTTGGGGGGGTGTGAGAGTGGGGGTGAGAGAAGAAGCGGGAGAGAGGCCCTGAAATGAACCAGTGTGACAAGGCCCAGGGGCCCTGCGTGGCTCCTGGGAGTCTGAGCACAGGCCTGGGAGGTGCTGTTGGCATCTGCAGAGCCCTCTGCATCCCTGCTGCCCTGGGACCAATCCCACAGCCTCCTGCAAGAGCACAGGGCCTCGCCCTCCGCTCCTCTTCCCTCAGGTGTCTTCACGGACCTTGTGCTCACTTTGGGGCTCACGGGAGGTGACCTCCGTGCCTTGACCAACCCCACCTGGGAAAGTGCCACCTCCCGTGAATGCTGCTGGCCTGTGGGCCCCATGAGCAAAGACAAAGGACAGAGAAGGAGCCAGCAGGGCCAGTTTCAGTTCCTGCAGTTCCCAGGCTCCCTTTTATCCTTACTATGAGCATAGGGAGGGAGAGATCCACGATGCTTGGAGATTTAGGGTGTGTGTGTGTGTGTCTGTGTGTGTGTGTGTGTGACATGTATATATACATACGTACTTGTAGTACTAGGGGTTGGGCCCAGGTCTTGGCATTGCACTACATTTCACCCCTTTTTGAACTATTATTTTTCTTTATACTTTGAGGCAAGAGTCTTAGTAAGTTACTGAATTGCCTAGACTAGGCTTCAAGTTGTAGTCCTCCTGCCTCAGCCTCCCAGAGTTCTGGTATCCCAGGTGTGCGCCCCCACCCCAAGAAGGACTGGTGTGTGTCAGCCATCTGCTGGACACTTGGAGGTGTCAGTACCTTCTGCAGTTACCTCCTTCCACTCTCCCATCACTCCTGGAACTCCAGGCATTTTTCTCCAACTGTGAATGAGAAAGTAGCCATGGTGACTTGGACAGACTGACTGCCCCCATCCAACAGCAAGGACATGCAGTTTAGTTCTCCCTAGTCCTAGTTCAAGGGCCAGAGTGTCAGTCAGTCATGGGTACTTATGTTTTTCCAGAAGAAGGAGAAGGAAGAGGAGGAGGAGGAGGAGGGAAGAATAAGGAGAAGAAGAAGAAGAAGAAGAAGAAGAAGAAGAAGAAGAAGAAGAAGAAGAAGAAGAAGAAGAAGAAGAAGAAGAAGAAGGAAGAAGAAGAAGAAGAAGAAGAAGAAGAAGAAGAAGAAGAAGAAGAAGAAGAAGAAGAAGAAGAAGAAGAAGAGAAGTAGGAACGCTTTTCGCAGGCACACAGGATGTGTTCCAAGATTCTGCAACATTCGGCCCTCCTCTTGGTAAATAGGAATGAGCTCACCTTGCTGAGCACCAGCAGAACTCATTTCCTCCCGTAGAATCTTCCAACCAGAATTAGGGCTAGGCCAGGCAGCCTGGATGTTAATAGCGCTCCTCTGAGCCACAGTACTGGCCTGACAAGGCGTCTCTTGGCTGACAAGGGGGCTGGAGAGGACCTGAAGGACATGAGAGAGGACTGCAGCCACGTGGGCAGGCAGCAGGGGACCCCGAGGCTTGCTCAACCTTGAACATGAGGACACACATGCATCAGACACACTGTACCACACAGCACCCCACACACATCACATAACCACACCACACACACATGTACACCATTTAAACAGGCAAAGCACTGCACACACTGTATGTATGCAAGCCCCACCAATACATATCATACACATATGCATACATTGCATACCGCAGTCACAACACCACAAATGACATATGTACATCGTTATGCACACCACACACACACATCACATAAAATAGTACAGTACAGCACACATGCAAACATCACCTGCAAAGCACACATCCCATGCATGATAAACCTGCACATACATCCCATGTGCATGCACATGTCTATATTACACACAGATACACACGCGTGCACATACATCTCACAAACTGTAACACACATGCCACACACATGCTTCTCTACAGAGATGGTGCACGGGTGGAAACAGCACACAGAGCACTGCGTGTGCACATGTACACACCAGACAGCACACATGTGTGCATGTCATGTGCACAAGACGCACGAGCATGCAAACACTGCACCTGGCATGCTGCACTGCACACAATCACACTACACACCGCCCATAATCCCACCACACATGAATAAGCAGCCTACATACACCCAGTCACATATGCCCCAACACACAGCATACATTTAAACACATCACACACAATGCACACATACACATGCATTTCACTTATAGTACACAGAAGCGTCACACACAGGAGGTGCTCGAAGGCTGAGCATGCCTGGCTGCAGAACAGCACCAAACGACCCTTCCTTAGAGTGTGGGGCCAGACAAATGCTAGTGCTTAAGATACTCCAGGACTAGGGACACAGCTCAGTGGCATAAGCGCCAGCCTCATGGACACAAGGTCCTGAGTTTGATCCCCAGCACCAAAGACAAACAAACAAGCAGCATTCCAAAGGAGTAAGGGCATCTGATGCTGAGTTTCCTATCTGTAGAGATATAAGGGGAAAGGAAGCCCTCCTTCAACCCCTTTTAGTTTTCATATGTCCTTATCATGTCCCCTGAGGTGTTCCTGCTCTAGAGCAGGTGGCTACTCTATGGAGAATGATCAGAAGATAGGCTGGGCCAGACTTAGTGACACGTGCTCCTGCTTCCTCTGAAAACACACATTTTCACCTCTAGAGTTTCAAGAAGGCACAAGCTATAATTGATTCCTGCTATAGCAGCTACATTTAAGAATCAATGTTGTTGGAAAAAAATGATAAAGAGACATATTAACGACTGCTTTCTACTTTTCAGAGAGAGAGAGAGAGTAAAGGGCAGCTTGGAAGTGCTTCAACTATGTTGCTTAGGGTAAGTGCTCTTTGAGCTGACTCTCCTGGTGTCACCCAGGGCTTGGACCCTCACCGTGTCTCAGGTCATGAGTTTCTTCTTGCCAGTCCTTCCAGTAGTGACAGAAAACCCAGGCCCAGACACTAAGGCAGCCAAAACCCTCGCTTGTAGCTTCCTGGGTGAGCACACCTTCTGGTTCTCCTCTGATCCAGGATGGGGTTCTGTAGTCTAGAGAAGCACAGTCCCATTTCCTGACCATAGTAACAGCCGTCTCTACCTGAGGTGAACTATCAATCCCATCCCCCCAGCCTCAGACATACCCAAGGGTGAGAGCTGTAAAACAACTAGAAATTCAAAACACCATCCTACAAAACTGTCTAAAATCAGACCCCAAGCCATCCCTAAGCACCAAACAAGTCAAGGTATACATGTAAGCACGAATCAGGAGCCAGTGGTCAGCAACCAGGGTAGTACTGAGTCTAAATGCAGCATATGCACAACAGGAACACAGAGCTCTGCCTGCAAAAATGAGTCCCATCCAAGAAACCTCAGTATGAAGACATCACAATTGTCCCACATTCTCAACTTTCAAAACTGTGTAAACAGTGAGCAAGGAGCACAGGCGACCAGAAAACAATGACTAGTTTTTGATAACTGTATTGGTCAGGATTTTACTTAGAGGAACAGATATAATATAAGGAAAAGATACTGACACAAGGTACGCAATGTATAAGGAATTACAAGCCTGGCCTACGACAGTCAGCACAGAGTCAGGTGAGGGAGAGCTCACCCCAGGCCGAAGGATTCGGTCCCAGGGTCTGAAGCTCGCTGCTGCGCTCCATGCAAGTCTCTATTCGTCAGCTAATGGGTCTGCGACAGAGACTGAAGAGCGCGATGGACCGAAGGACCAAGCCAAGAAGAGCCTACGCTGCAAGCCAGGCGGTGAAGGCCATGCTGACAGCAAAGATGGGAGCCCCTCCGCCACTTCCTTGGCCCTTTATGTGGTCTCTGTGCTGAGTCACTCTGGGGAAGAACCAGCTGTGCTCCAGGGCGGGACCCCCACCGGCCAGAACTGCGCCCCAGAGCCACCAGCCAAGCTGACGCGACATATCAACCTCTACAATAACCTAAGTGGGTCACAACCAGAATGCAGCCCTAGCATGCAAGGTGCCATGAAACAGAAGCAGGGAGCGGCCTCATTCTGCTCATCTCGCTGGGGCCTCCAAACTGCTAGGCCAGAGATGCCGCATTTGTACCTCCCGAAATCAAAGAGCGAGTGCTAAGGGGATGGCAGAGGTTCAGAGTAGGGAGGGGTTATGGGGAGGCGGCTCTTGAGAGGCAGAAAGGATCGATCCCTCAGGAGCTGCTACCGAGGGCCACTGTCAGGGGCAATCTCTACAGCCAGGTCACACTAAGTACAACATGAGTCAAATGTAATCAGGGGCCTGGGAGGTAGCTCAGTAAAATAAGCGCTTGCCTGGCAAGTGCAATGTCCTGAGTTCAATCCCTGTTACAAGCAAGTAAGCAAGGAAGGAAGGAAGGAAGGAAGGAAGGAAGGAAGGAAGGAAGGAAGGAAGGAAGGAAGGAAGGAAGGAAAACAGTAGGAAAGGAAAAAAAGAAGAGAGAGAGAAAGAATGAATGAATGAAGAAAGAGAGAAAGAAAGAATGAATGAAGAAAGAGAGAGAGAAAGAAAGAAAAAAGAGAGAAAGAAAGAAAGAAAGAAAGAAAGAAAGAAAGAAAGAAAGAAAGAAAGAAAGAAAGAAAGAAAGAAAGAAAACTTATTTGGGCCAGCCAGGTAGCTCAGCAGATTAAAGTGCCTGCTTTGGTAAATGCAGGGACCAAGGTTCAATCCCGTGTGCCATGCTGGCCACACTCCTGGGGTGCACTGAGATGGCAATTGATACTGGGTGTGGTGGCATGTGCCTGTAATCCTAGCACATGGGAGGCTGAAAACAAAAGGATCACTAAGTCCGTGATCTGTGTAGTGAGACCCTGCAGACTCTGTACTAAATACTTAGAAAACACAAGCCCGTGTAATCAGCCTACACGATTGCATGCCTCACCTCTTAGCTCACACTGATCCGCTAGGGAAGCAGGTCACACGGAAAGGGTGTGTGGAAGCAACAGTGGCATTTGGGGGCAGGGGTGGCTCTGGGTGCTCTGGTCCCCCAGCCTGGTGACTGTCTCTTTGGACCTTAATGCCCTGGGCCATGCCAATCACAGTACAGTCTCGAGTCACTGCTTCTCCCTCTTGGGAGCGAGTGGGTCTGGTCCCTGCCTCTGCCTCCTGAGCCCTGGCCTCCATGGTTCTCCTCCCGCCAAAGGTGTGGTGTGCTATCGTGCTGTGCACTGACCCTCTTGAGGATCCGTCCCTGCCTATTGATTTTTATCCAACTTTTCTGCCTAAAGAATTCATGCCTCAGCCTCCTGAATGCTGGCATAACAGGCATGTGCCACCAAGTCCAGCTGTCCTATAGCCTTCCTCCACAAGCCCACATTTTTTAACTTGCTTTTATTTTAAAAAATTTTAAAGTTAAGGGTGGTACATAGCAAGTTCAAGGCCAGCCTAAACTATATAGTAGTACCCTATATCTTTGCCCCAAAACCACCAAACACATAAAGACCCAAAACTTAGATGTTAAATGTTAATTGAAATCAGTATCAGAACACTTGCACTGATTAACCCTTTCTTTATAAAGATGTATACATTCTTCAAAACTAATTAGAGAGGCAGTGCATGCAGATAGCCATAACGGGGAGCCTGTCTCGGGAAATTAATAAAGCAAATTCCTTTGTTCATTTTTTAAATGTTCTGTGATATTTCAAAAGAGGAACTGTAATTTGATTGCCTGACTTTACGATCAGCCCTAAGTAGTCAGTGATCTTGGAAGACACTTTCCACAGAGTCATCCAGGCTCCCCTGGAGTCTGTGTTGCGGACGGTCGCCAGCGAGGTGCACGACGCTTGCCAACACCCTTGCAACTTGATGTAGAATAATCGTGCTGGTGAAATGGTAATTTATGGTAGTTTCAGAAAAAGATTCATCCTACATTAGACACTTAGAGGTCACTTAAATGACAAAATATTATATTGTAAAAGACTTCTATAACTTTAGAACAATAAAGATTTGAGAGTTGGGGAGATAGCTCAGTGGTCTAAGTGCCTGCCTGGCAAGCACAAGGACCTGGGTTAGATCCCTAGTACCACATGCCATGCAGAACCCAAACCTCTGGGCACACCCCACCATCACTGAAATGGGGTGTGGTGGTACATGTCTGTAATCCCAGCACTGAGGAGACTGAAACAGGAGGATCAGTGTGAGTCTTAGCTGTGTAACAAGACCCTCTACCAAATTAATTAATAATTTTTAAAACTTAAAAAAGAAAAGAAAGGGCCAGCCAGATAGCTCGGACTAAAGCGCCTGCTTAGGCAGGGAAGAGCAGCCAGGGTTTGATCCCCCGAGTGCCTGCTGGCCCCGCCCCTGGGGTGCACTGAGAGTGAGATGGCCATTGAGACTGGGCATGGTGGCGCACACCTGTAATCCCAGCACTTGAGAGACTGAAAACAGGAGGTTCACTAGGAGACAGATCTGTGTAGTAAGACCCTGTAGACCCTGTACTAGATACATTAAAAAAGAAAAGATTTAGCCAGGCGTGGTGGCGCAGGCCTGTAATCCCAGCACTCTGGAGGCTGAGGCAGGAGGATTGTTGTGAGTTCAAGACCAGCCTGAGCTACAAAGTGAGTTTAAGACCAGCCTGAACTGCATAGTGAGACCCTGTCTCAAAAAGACAAAAAAAAAAAGAAAAGAAAAGATTTGAACCTGTAACTGTGTGTGTCTTTTAAAGACGGATATATTTTTCAAATATATTTGAGGGTTTGTAGAAGAGAATGAGAAAACTGTCATGTGTCCTATCAAAGAGAAGTGGTTTATTGCAAATGTTTTCTTTCATAAACAAAGTCACACCATGTGACACTGTGAAACAGTGTTATGTAGAATCAAATTGACTTGGATGAAAGGTCTTTTGGGTTTGTTGGTAGAGAACAGTCATAAAATGATTTTTTTCAGAAAACATTTAATTTCCCCCATAAAACTAAGTCAAATATTTTTTTAAAAAATACATGTATCTAATAGCACAAAATTCAGTGACCACCATAGTGTACAGAAAACTGAATCTGACAACATATTAATGAGCAAATGAATGATTTTTTAGAAAAAGAAGACACACACATACCATATGCATCTGCATGCCGGACACACAATCCACACGTATAGGCATGCGCACATATACACACTGCACATGCATGGTACACACATGTACATATCCCTATAAGCACACACACACGCACACATCACAAATACACAAACATACATATACAACACATAAGTGCACACACGTCCACATATACAAGACCTACACACAACATCACACGAATGCACACACATACACAAGCACACGTGGCATGACACACCCAGCGCAGGCGGACACTTTCCTCGGGTTCAACGTCAGCCAGGCCCCCATGAGTCAGTGCAGCGCTGGAGAAAGAGTACTGACTTCCCAGGATCCTTTGTATTAAAACAAAACAAAATTTCAAGAAAAAAAAGCCTTTTTTGATTCCTGATGCTTACACATCGCCCAAGCAGCCTTGTGCCAGCCAGGAAGATAGGAGAAGACGGCGCCTGGCCCGGTGCCCGGTTGTCATCAGCCCCCGAGCGGAGCGCGCCTCCTCACCTCACTGCGTGACTGCTCTCCCTGCCAGCCCCGCTGAGCTCTGCCCGAGGTTTGCCACCATCGCTGACAGCACAGAGGGGAGCAGGAGGCTTCTAGGAGGCCCGGTGCATGGGTGGGGGGTGGGGCGGGGCGGGGCGGGGCGGGGCTGCTTGGGCTTAAGTTGTGTTTTAGAAACTTCATCTTTGAACTCCTGGATAAGCAGGGAAGGGGCGCTGCTCAAAGAAAAGCAGGAGGCCTAGCGCCTGGCCGGGCCGAGGCCCAGCCTCCCCATCCATGTCCAGCAGAGCCTCGCCTTTGTCTCCCAGGTGCTGGATTTCTGCAAATTTTGTTTCAGTGTAGTTTGAGGCTCAGTGGACAGAAACATCCCCAAGAATGTTCCTAGCCGGCGCCCACCTGCCCGTCAATGCCTCTTCCCATTCACTGATGAGCGTTTTCATTTATCTAATCACCCACTCGGCATTTTCAGGAGCTCCATCATGGACAAGGCTAGGCACAAAAAGCAAACCCTGCTTTGTAGGGCACAACGTCATCAGTGGGCTAGAAAGAGGTGCTCTAATAATGCTAGTGTGGATAAGAGCACCACTTTTGCCGAGCTCTTCAGTGCTTTATCTCCCTTTATTTTCCCAAGGGAAAGAATCTGCTGTGCCCATTTTCCAGATGAGGATACTGAGGCTTAGTAACAAGTCAGAGGTCCCATAGCTATGAAAGATCATGCTGGATTCAACTGGAAATATTCCTGAGAGGCATCAGAGCTCTCTATTGCCACACATCCCTGAATTTGTTGAAGTGGCTTGTTGAGGCACATGACAACTGCTACAGGGAGCAAACTGTGGACTGAGACAGTTGCAGGAGAGAGCAGGTGAGGTTCGGAGGGAACCATGTTCCCTGGCCAAGGGAAGTAGGAGCTGAGGCTGGAGCCCTGGACCCTGCACCCCGGCCCAGTGCACTGGCTGCATCAAGCAAGGCCAAGGCGTTGCTTCTGCTCCTCCGGGCAGGACTGGGGCACTGTGGAGGTTCCTGAGATCTGACGGCCCTTCCAGAGCAGGAGCGGCTGAGGTGGTGACAAGGGGAAATCTCCCTGACAAGGGACAATGCAAGGCAGGCAGTGAAGCCCGACAGATCCTCTCAGGCGCTCTCTGAAACTGGGTCAGCCCCTGACGCTTTACCTGGAGTTTTCTACCAGGAAATGTGTTTCACACAGCGCAGATGTCCTGCCCCCCAGAGGATGGAGCGGTCTGAGAACGCGCCCCAAAATGAACATCCGAACTTAGGCAAACTCTCAAGGAAAGGGGGATGGGGCCATGCCTCATGCTTTCCTCCCACCCGTGGAGCTGGAGACACAGGTGCAGGAGCCGGGGGGTGGGGCAGTGCCACAGGAGGGTGCGGGCGGTGGCCACACTGCAGCCACATGGGTCCTACCTCTGCAGAGCGCTTGGGCTCAGCAAGGGGCCCGATCCTGCTCCCAGGCAGGTCACCTCGGGCACATCCCTTCTCTTCGCTGGCTCCTGCTCTCCTCAAGGGTCCAGTGCACCCACTAGGTCAGGCGTGACAGGCAGGATTCTGCAGAATAACAGCCTTACACACCCACACACATATCCCTGATGCACACACTGTGATCAAAGCAGACGGCGAGGGCTTAAGATTTTAAATACACCTCAGTGGCAGACGCATTGCCATGAAGCCTCCGCGAGGCCCGGCCCCTCTCCTCATGCAGACTTCTCCCATTCCAGGCACTTTCCGAAGCAGCCCTGGAAGTCCTGGCTTGTGGCTTTGTGACACGGGATAAAAGCCCAGGGGAGCCGCGGCCAAGTGCCACCCAGCAGAAAGGCAGCATGCAGAAAACAGGCCCTGCTCTCGTCCACGGTCACTAGATCTGACGCTGTGAGACTTCGGCTTGACCAGCGAAGGCCAATGTTGTGAACCGCTCCAGGACACCAAGGCAGCCATGAAAGGACAGCTGGAGACACACACAAGAGGACTTCCGGAGCTGCTGCAGAAGGCTGAGCGGTGGGATGGGAGAAGTGTGTTTGTTAAAGTGTGTGTAGGGGGGGCTATTTGGGGGTAGACTAATGATGGTGAATTTTTTACTGTAATAAATTGTTTTTTGGTGTATTTTAGGGAAGGATCTACAAGGTGTTCAGGGTCTCACTACTAGAGTGGATCCTCCTGTTTACAGCCTCCCGAGAGCTGGGTTTACAGGCGTGTGCCACGATGCCCAGCCTCAGTTGCCATGTCAGCATGCCCCAGGGGTGGGGCCAGCATGGCAGGCCTGGGAATCGAGCCCCCGGCCCCTGCACCTGCTTACAGGTGCTTTAATCCACTGGGCTATTTGACCAACTCTGTAATAAATTCTTTTAAAATTAAATATTTGCCATATTTTTCAACACACCTTATATATACCTTAAAGACACAGACCTGGTCTATGCTCACGCCACTTCACCTATGTTTATATACATGGTTGCCCTGTGGGGGAGTAGTGCACACGGCACTGTGGTCACCCACACCGGCAGACGTTGCATTCTCTCTCCTCCTGCCTTGCACAGCCTACACAAACCCTCTTGGGTGCATGGGATCATGGGAGGGCTTGTGGCCCCGATACCATGGAAGTCCAAGCAAGGCGCTGCTCTCTGGCATCACTTAGGACATCAGGACAGGAAAGCACACGTTCAGTGCAGACCTAGGTTTCTACAGGCATTTCCTGTCTGCAGGTGGCTCTTCAGAAGCAGAGCCCATGCATACGGAGGCAGAGATTGAATTTCCGGCACGTTTCCCCTCTTTATCCTGAGCCTTCCACCGACTGGAAGAAGCTGAGCCATATCGTGGGCCACACCTCTTCAGAGCCCACGAGGCGTTCACCACCTCTGAAAAATATTCCCCTAGCAATGAGCAGCTAGATTGTACTTGACTCGACAGCTGAGTCCTGCAGCCCAGCCACGCTGAGACCCAGGCCCAGCCTCCCTCCAGGTGATCTGTGAGGTCCTTCCCAGCTGAGAAATGTCCAGGACCCGTTGGTCCCTTGTACCCAGCACACCTAGGAAGCAGGCTGACCCTGGGGACACCCACCGATGTGGCGTGTCCTTCCTTTTCCCGGACCCCAGATCATGCTCCACAGCAGGCAGCCGGCTCTGCACCCAGCTCTGCCATGTACCAGTTCTTAGGCCTGAACCCCATCTCCTACCCTGTCAACAAGGAGCAAATGGTGGCCCCCACAGTGCCATCCAGGGTTAGATGGAGTAGCATGGAGAGCTGCTTGCAGGCAAAGCACACCAGAAATGCTCAGGAAGTCATGCTGAAAGACTGCAGCTTTCAACTCTCCTTCTCAGGCTCGCCCTCACCCTGCCTGAGGCAGTTGTGGACACAGACCCCTGACCCACCCCTCAGCAGCGCTGTATCGCCCCAGCCCCACCTCTGCTCCTGAAAATATTCCCCTGCTTCCTCCATGTCCCCTCCTCCTGCTTCTCCTCCTCCCTCCTCCTCCCCCTGCTCCCCTTTGTGGGCTCTGTCTTATCACCCCTGCCCTGTACCCTCTCTGTCTCTAACCTGGTAGCTTTTTCATGCTTCATATCCTGCCGTCTGGCTCTCTCATTTGCCTCCTAGGACAGGCAGTTTGGTTTTCATTAACTGCGTTTTCCCCACTGTCTGGGAGCACCCGGCACAGACACCGGTCTGCTGATGAACTGATGGAGCTGATTGCGTTGGGCTAACAAAGGGCGTGCGCACCCACCCACGCCACCCAGCAGCGGATCTTGGCAGAGCAGCCGCGTGCGCCGAGGAGCACGCGCATGCGCCAGGATCGCATCTCAGTCCCTATCCCTTTCCCCCGTTAGTCCTTAGCTCACCTGAGCCTGGTGCACCCGGGAGAAGGCTGCCCACATTCTGCCTCTGAGGGACCACAGCCACCAGGGCCAACAGAGACTCGGGCAAGAAACCAGCAGGAAAGACAGGCTCTGGGCTGCTGGGGCCTTGCTGCGAACCCTACGCAGGTGAGCGCTTCGCTGCCCTGGATCGACCGTCCCACACTCATGTCGGATCTGGGCACTGTGGGCCCAGGTTCCCAAGGAGCTCGCAGCTGGGCTGCATGGCTTGATTTTATGCTCATATCCCCTCTTGTCAGATGTCTGAGGGTCATCCGTGTTCTTTTTTTTTTTTTTTTTTTTTTTTTCAGTCTGAGGTTAATATTTACCACAGTCCATTTTCTGTTGCTATAACTGGATACCACAAAGTGGATAACTTACAAAGAACAGAGGTTGTTTTAGCTCACGGACTTGAGGCTGGGAAGTCTAGTTCCAAGTGAATGGGCCAGCAGTGGCAAAGGCCTTCCTACCACGGAAAGTGACAGGGGTCATCACAGAGTGAGACACCGCCAGCTGCTGGCTCGGCGCCCACCTTCTCTCCTCATAGGACCACTGATGCCATCATGCAGGGTGCATGGATGACCTCGTCTAACTCCAGCTATACCCCTCGGGCCCCTCCTCCAAGTACTAGTAACATTAGTCTGGGGGCTAAGTTTCAGACACATGAACTTTTGGACACATGCTTAGACCAAAGGAGCATCTCTGGACAGAAAAGCCCTCCCATTTGGGGTCCCTGATTTCTTGGACAGTCCAGCAGTTTGCTTGCAGCCCACATCATCCAGCCCTCTCTGCTCTCCTCTTCAGCATCAGAGCAGAAGCAGATGCCACACTTCCCAGAATCCTCCTCACAAGCCCTGTTTCGCTTCTGCAAACAAGAGAAAAGTGGAGATGCTGTTAGTGCTCCCGGGAACCGGGAGCAGGCAGCGGGGAGATGCCCGTGGCTTCCTGCTGCCCGCCCACCCAAGCTTCTTGCTCCAGGGCTGGAACGCTGGGATCCCTAGTCGTGGCTTCATGGCCACTCCCAAGCCCTCCGAATCCCCCAGATGGACAGCATGGTGCCTCTCAGATCCCCTCTACAGGGGAGACATACACATCCGCTGGCGACCAAGGGGGCGTGGCCTCACCGAAGCTCACACTGCTCCCGAGGGTGCTCGGAGTCAGAGGCTGCATCCAAAAGCTCAGTGTGGGGCAGGCCTGAGGGACTGTTGTAGCTGCAGAGCTCACTTAGATTGGCTGGGGCTCCACAGCCAACACTGCAGGACGGCACCTCCCTCCTCCCAACCCTTCCTCTTTTTCTCACAGCTCTGGCCTCTAAAAACACTCCCAGAAAACCTTCTTGAGTCTCCCAGCGAGCCTCGTCTAACACAAGTCTTTGCAGCCTACGGAGGATCTTCCATGAGGCACATGATCTCTGCAGTGGTTTGTTGTGTCACATGTCACTAATTATCTTTACCAAACAAGAAGTTGGGACCGGAAGTGGAATTCTCCTAAAGAACATGACTCTCTCCTCCTGGTAGAGTGACAGCCATTGAGGAAAAATGAAACTCAGGATGGAAATAGGTTGATTCATGTCGTAGGACAGCAGCACACAGTGGGTGTGTTGCCCACCGCTCTGGAGCAGCACCCAGGACACATAGCAGGGGTGTTGTGTACTACTGGCTGAATTTGATAAGATATATATATATAAATAGAGACTGATGGGCTCAGATCCGAAAGAGGGGAGAAGGGAGAAGGGAGTCCAGAAATGTGAAGACTTGCTACTTCTGGACTTCAAACGGGAAGTCACAGGCGCAAAAAAGGCACTGGAGCATGGAAGTCCAGCTAACCTTCCCCTAAAAGGAAACAAGCTCCCAGCACAGATCATATAGGAGTGCAGGGGTCCCTACTGCCAGTGCAGCTTCCACCAAGTTGGGTGGAGCACAGAATAAAGTAGAAGAGAAGTGCCACGGATCAGCAGCTAGCTTTAGAGCAGATTTGGGGTTTAGGTATTTACCTGATACACGGACGAGGCTGGGAGCCAACCAATGCGAAGAGCACTGAGTGTTACTAGGCTCAGACACCAAAGCGGCCACACAGCCCAGCTGAACAAGCCCTTCCTTCACTGTTCCAAGTCACATCACATCCTTGCACCAAACTTCTGGGCCAGCTCGTGGGCCAAAGGACTGAGAAGCCCCCAGGCAGGGCTTACCTCTCATGCCAGACTCTCCAGCTACTGAAGAGGCTCAACAGAGGGAAGAATTCCCCATAGGATGGAAGCAGGCCCACGGACACCAGTGAACAAGTTGTGTCTCTCAGAGCCCACAGCCAGAGAGGAGCAGGAAACTCCTACATCAGCAGCTTTCGGCTTCCACAAGGCCTGCTAGTAGGGCCCCTAGGAGGCGTGTCCTGCGCACCTCTCTGCCTGGGGGAGTGCCTCTGGGCGATCTTCAGGGGTCTACGATTGCACATGGGGATGAGGCCAGCAGGTGAATTTCTTTTTCAGTTGACCTGTGCACCAAGAAAAATGACATCTGAACTTGATGGGGAGACAGGAGCGTCTCCAGCAGGCTGCAGTCTTACCTGGTTGCAGCGACTGGGAGGGCTTTAAAGGCTTTAAAGGTTTGCACAGGCAGAAAAGAACATGAGAGGGGTTTGCTAGCTGACAGGGGGGCACAGGGGGCAGGATGGTGCTGACAGGAACTCCATGTGCCTCCCTCTGCTTCCCGGTCTCCTTTCCAGTTGGGCTTGGGTCCTGTGACAAGCTCTGGCCAAAGTCTGGAGGGGTGATGTGTGTCCTCTCTCACAGAGGCTGTTTGTAACCAAAGAACAGGTCCTCTTGGGTGCGTCAACATTTATACAAGAAAATAAAACAACCTTTGTTCCATTAAATCATAAAGATTCCTACTTTGATTGGCTTCTGCAGCAGACCCTGCCCTGCCCTGACTTGTACTGCGTACCCCTCCTTCTCAGTGGAAACAGCTATTAGACAAAAAGCCACACAGTTAGGTAGCTACAGAGTTTCCAAAAGCTCAACACAATTCTGATGGTAATTGTCCTGGACTTGTATGTAGAACCTGTCTGCGGCCACGGCTGGACCTCTTCTGGTCTTACTTCTGAGACGCAGGGAAAGCTCTGGAGGATGCAGATTTTCCTTTTCTCTTTCTGACTCCAGTCCTTCAGTTCTCCGTGTGTGCTGCGTGTGTATTTTTCTTTTCTTCTCTCCTCTTCCTCCCTGCTGTTCCCTCTCTCCTTTCCTTCTTTCACTCCTCTTTCTTCTTCTTCTTGACCTTGTATGATGACTTACTGAAACACTATATATTTATGCTGTTATATTATTTA
Organism: Ctenomys sociabilis; assembly: GCA_004027165.1. Taxonomy (NCBI): domain Eukaryota; kingdom Metazoa; phylum Chordata; class Mammalia; order Rodentia; family Ctenomyidae; genus Ctenomys; species Ctenomys sociabilis. Next base: position 16,633 of record PVKA01003839.1, read on the forward strand.
TACATTAAATAAACACACGCATTTACTTATAAATACCATTTTAGGGGATGAACTCTCCAGAGTCTCTTCTGCGCTGCCTGCTCTCAGCTTTGGCTTGCTCAGCTTGAGGATCGCCGGGGACCAGGTTATTTCCTCATCTGTGTTTCGCTGCACAGGCTGTGTCTGGAATGCCCCCCCCCCCCCCCAATGCCCATACTCACCCAAAGCGCACCTGCCCGTTTGTCCAGTCTGGGGTGTCTCATGCTCCTGAGCTGAACAGATCACCTCTTCTTTGCTGGTGAGGTGCTGAGACTCCCGTGCCCCTCCCTACTACCATGGGAAGGTCCATGGACATCAGTGTCATGGGGTTAGGGGTTGTCCAGATAGCTGGGTGAATGTTATTTCTGGGTGAGCCTGTGCCAGTGTTTCTGGGACGCATTCACATTTGAGTCAGGAGAGCGGGCAAAGAGATCCATCCTTACCAGTACAGTCAGGCACCATCCCGTCGGAGAGCCTGAGTGGAGAGAAAAAGCCTGAAGAAAGGCCAGTCCTTCCCTTCTTGAGCTGCACATCCATCTCCTACTGACCTTAGACCCTGGAGCCCTTGCTGCTCAGGCCTTCAGGCTCCGGAACCTGTCCCAGCAGTTTCCTAGTTCCAGGCTGTTGGACTCAGATTGAATTACACCACTGGCTTCCTGGATCTCCAGCTTGACAAAGGCAGGTCGCGGAACTTCTGGGCCTGCATAACCATGCGAGTCACTTGTCACAGTAAACCTCTGTTATATATCTCTATACCTCATACAGTCTCTTTCTCTGGAGAACTCTTCCCTTTCCTTCTCAAAGGTGAGGTCTCGAGGCCCAGAGCTATGGTCTGAGAACTCGGCTCCCTCGGCGCCTGTGCGTCTCTGTCAGCCTCCCCTTGCTGACTTCGGCTTTGGCAGGAGAAGCCCCTGTGGCTTGAAGGTTCCTGGGATGCCGAGACCTGGAGAGTGGATCTGTGGCTCAGCCGCACCGCAGGATCGGCACACGACCTCGCTCGGCTGGGATAAGGCTCCCTGCCCCTTCTCAGGGTTTGGGTTTTGCTTTTGAACTTTAGGAAGTCTAGGGAGAGAGATGGACAAAAGAGTCTGAGAACTATCATTATTATTTTTTTGTATTTTAGGGAAGGATCTACAAGGTGTTCAGGGTCTTAATACTAGATTGGACTTGTAGTGATTCTCCCGTTTACAGCCTCCCAAGAGCTGGGATTACAGGCGCACCCCACCACGCCCAGTCTCAATTGTTGTCTCAGCGTGCTCTGGGGGCGGGGCCAGCATGGCAGGCCTGGGGAACAAACCACAGCCCCTGTATCTGCTTGCAGGCACTTTAATTCTGAGCTATTTGGCTGAGTTATTGGCCAGCCCTGGAAGTCTGAAATTATGAAAGGGCTTCCTGGCAAGGTTCTGTTTTGAGAATTCCTCATGGATTGTACAGGTCCAGAAGGAAACAAGTCCAGTGCAATCAGACACTGGAATGTGTTGGGCAGGACTCACGCTCCAGTGTCCCCTGATGCTCTTCCCAGATACTCAGGGAGCCCTTTGGAAGTCCTTGTGGGCTATGCAAAGGGACCTGAGGACAGGAGCATGGTCTTATGCAAACTCCATCATTCAAGAACGAAGATGTCCACATGGAAACCACAATAATCAGGATGGAGCAGGGGGTGCAGCTAGGCTGCAGCTCCTCCGCACCTGCAGGCTTGGGCTTCAGCACTGGTAGCTCCTACATGTGAGCTCTTCCCAACCCCAAAAGGCCCGTGCACAGCTGGAGGCCTGGACCCCAAACAGCACCATTCAGAGTGGAATTCTGAGAAGTGGGTGGGACAGGAAGGGCCTGACCCATCAGTGTGTGAATCCATGGACGGGCTCTTAGTTGATTGGGCTATCGGGGTGGGGGGATGAAAACTGTCAGGGCCCCCTTGGAGGAAGCAGGTCACGGGGAGCACGTCCTGATTGCTGCCCCCATGCCCTTGGGCCGTGATGCTTCTGCCTGGCCACTACCCATAGCAATCAATCCAGCCAGCTAAGGACTGAACTCTCTGAAGCCATAAGCCAAGATAAATTCTTCTCTGAGTCCATGTTCTCATGTATGTTGTCACAGAGACAAAAAGCCAACAACAGAGGAGTATGTGGCTAAGGAAACTGATCCCCTAAGCACCTTTCCACAGATGCCACAAGAAGAGGTCAGCGTACATGCCCAGTAATGGCTCTGTCACATACAGAGGCACCTTGCAGGGAGGGGGGCATCTCCATAGCAGTGTCACCTACAGCGGCTACTGCTGAGCCCCTGTGTGGCACTGGGCACTTCAGAAGCCATATCAACTCTTTGTGGTCCAGTTTCCCATCTCTGTTTATAGTGAAGGAGCTAGAAACTCAGACTAACTGGCTCATAGCCCACAGCCAGGAGCAGTTAGGACTAAGAATACCCTGGTTTGTCAGCTACTGCTGTCTGCATCTAGCTCAGCTGTGTACCCTCCCTGCCAGGAGTCACAGCCTCATTATTGCAAATTTCCTACCTCTGAGCCAACATCGCCCACCATCCACCTGCACTAGCCACTGTGCTAGCCAAGGAGGGTCTGGGTGTCCCGGATGTGTGTGGCAAAGGTAGGAAGGCCAGCTTCACCGAATGGCCAGGCCTGATCTCAGCGAACAGCAGCACAGAGGCCTAGAGGCTCAGGTCCCTTGCTTGTCACTTTAGCTTCCCACTTTCTCGGTTGTGCCACCTTCCCTGACCTATGCTCTGGCACCAGCACCCTCAAGATGCCCTTCAGGGTTCTCCATCATTCCCCAGAAGGGAACTGCTTTCTCTTCACCAAAGCTGGGCAGCCTGGCACCTGTTCTCCCAGACCTCAGCTGAGCACACACTGCACTTCCTTCTCCGTAGACAATGTGCTCACCCATCCACTCCCTGAACACTTATGAGATTCCTTCTTGGTGGCACCTTCCAGGACAGCCCCTGACAAAGAAGCCCACAGTGCTGTCTTTCAGAATCACAGGTGCAACAGGGCGACTGCACGAGGCCTGACTCACGGTGGATGACGTGGCTGGATGCAGAACAGCAGGACGTAAAGGAAGGTGCCATCAGTATGTCCTGAGGACAAAGGGTTCCAGGCTCCAGGAGAAGGCAGCAGCTCAGGGAGCCCAAGGAACTGAGTTGGATCTGCACAAGGGCAGACTAGGCCTGGTGTAGGCAATCGTGCGAGTACAAGAAAAGCTTGTCCATCCACTCCCACAGGGCCTAGGCACTAGGCCACGGCCCATTCCCAGCTGCTGGAATAACTGAACAGAAGCTCTTCGGTTTGGGTGGCTCTAATGTCCTGGGTTCTCCTAAGGTCAAACTGAAACCTATATCAGAATTTTAAAAGAACCTGAACAGTGAACCCAGCCTATGCCAGGCAGCCAGCTGGGCAGGAGTTACGTATCATCTTAACCTTGCTACTAGAAGAGTAGCATTGGAACCGTTTGTCCTCAGGATATAGTGACGGTACCTTCCTTTATGTCCTGCTGCTCTGCATCCAGCCACGTCATCCACCATGAGTCAGGGCCCTTGTGCGGCCATCCCGTTGCACCTGTGCTTCTGAAAGACAGAAAAGGCAACCGTGCGAACTCCGCCCACCACACGATCCTTTGGTTCAGCTGCCACATTCAGACTATAAAAGTGCTTCTGGAGGAATCCTGCGCTGCTTGCACTCTAGAACGGAACCACTCGCGAACCGCAGATGTTCCAATAAATATATGCTCTGCTTTATCTTTTAACCTGGGTCATGTGTCCTGTGCGCGCGCACAGCTGCCAGCGCATGCATCTACGTGTATGCATGGGTCTCTGGGCTGTTGGGGGAGAGGTGTGCAGGCCAGTGCTCAGCCAGGCTCTGAGCTCTTCAGGGGCCCAGCCCCACCCTGCCTGGCAGGCTAAAGCCAGTCTGTGGTGAAATTCACAGGGTCATCTTCTAAAATGGTGAGGCGTGGCCCTTGTGAAAATAAAGCTCAGAGGACTGTGGAGACCAGGGCCTGAGAGCCGATGCAGCCTCCTGCCCTACCCAAGCATTCACTGAACAAAGTGGCATAGGAGCCCATGGAGCGCATCTGCAGCCTTGGCAGTGCAGGTATTGTACCCTGAGAGCGTTGAGGGCAGGTGAAGTCCTCCCATAGAGCCGTAAATTTTAGCACAGGGTCCCTGGACCCTTGCTGGGAACCTTGCGACAAGGGATGTCAGGAAGAGCTGTGCATTCCATAAAGGGCCTCTCCGTGCAATCGTGCATACTGTACAAGGGCAGCCTGAGCAGCAGCCGTGGTCAGACTGGGGCTAAGAAGAGCTAATAAAAATATTTGGGAGCCTCTGTGGAGCCTGTGTAGCGCCAGGAATGTCTTTTCTTAAGGTTATTTTTTTTCCAACTGGGGATGATCCAGGATGGATCAAACATCTTGCCTAACTCTGGAGAAGTCCATCTCTCTTCTGTCCGCTGCACAAGGAGGACACCCTGTGGACCTCAGTATATATGCATGTATGTATGTAGTTGATAGGGTCTGGGCCTCACTAATTTGCCAAGTTGCCCACATTGGGTTTGCACTTGCATCCCTCCTGCCTCAGCCTCCCAGAGTGCTGGGATTACAGGTAGCACAGCTCACAGAGAAAGTAAACCATTTCCTGGGGACAGGGACCTCAGCCCACCAGCAGAGATCCATTCATTATGCGTGAGCGCCCTCTGCTGGCCACACGTAAATCTTGCCGATCCAGCTCAAGGACTCCAAATTGGAATCTGGACAATGTAAGAGACTTACGCTTGTGAAAGCAGAGCACACAGCTTTAAAATCCACAAAGAGGGTATCATATGCCATGAGTAAGTGTCGAGGTCCATTATATGGGGCTGAATTCAATTCTACTTCGCATAGTATACAGATGAGAATTCCAGATGAACTGAAGAGTCAAAGATAAAAATGTGGAATATAAAAGAGCTAACAGCAAAATAAACATGCATGCGTTGCAGTTTGACTTGTGGTGGGAAATGGCTTAAAGATATGGAACCAGCATGAGGTTTCATGGAGGAGGATGTGGGCAGATTGACAACAGAAATGATACTCGTGTCTCCGTGGCCGTTACCTCAGCCAAAACAGGCACAGGAGGAGGTTTGTGCACAGGGTCTCTTGGGAGGGCACGCAGCAGGATGCAGGGAGGAGGCCGGGTGCAGGATGGGCAGAGGGAGCAGCTGAGAGGCTGCACAGCTGTAGCAGGGCTGGGGAAGGCGCCGTTCACTTCCGAGGGTCAAGGCCGACAGCGCGGGCCAGGCAGCCCACTGGGAAGGAGGGCAACTGTCTCTGCTCAGTGACAGCTCCCAGGAAGGGACTCCAGGCAGTCCTCGGGCCTGGGAGACAGATGCACTAGGCTCATGGCTTCAGAAGCCTCAGCTCTTGGTCACTGGCTCTGTGGTTTCTCTGCCTGTGGTGAGGCTGAGCACCCCTTCTGGGCTCGTGAAGGTCAGAGGAACAGCGAGTGTGGGGCCCAGGGCTGGAAGACGCCCCTCAACAGCAGCACAGTGACCCAGGTCTTCCAGATGGGCCCCACCTGTAGAGTTTGCACCACCTCCCAAAGCACTGCCAGCCAGGGTCCAAGCCCCAGCGCAGGCTGTCAGAGGCAGTCACCGCCCGGACCATGACAGTCTTCCCAGCACTCCCAGGGGAGGCTCATGCCCGACTCACAGTGCAACTGCATCTGGTCGGACCCCAAGAGTCCTTGTAGGTGTGACAGTTCTGGTGCTGCTCAAAAATCTACGTCCCAAGTATTCTCTGAGACTCAAGGCAAACAGTCACTTGGGAGCACTTATAAAAATAAAGCTACACCAAAACCTTGGTTTGGAAAGCATAATCATTATGGATGTGCGTTTGTAAGCCAAAGCCCTGGACACCAAAGTGAATTTCCTAATAGCAGATAATGAAAACTCAGGGATGGTTCATTCCACAACCGACAGATATTCATAAAAACAATTGTAATTTTAAAGAAGAAAGAAGAGGAGGAGGAGGAGGAGGAGGAGAAGAAGAAGAAATATAAAGAAAAACATACAAATTAACTTGCACTCACCTTTGAAAACCTTCACAGCTGGAGTGAGGGAGACAGGAGAAGAGAGCGACTGTGCAGCAGGACTTTCAGGAGGGTGGCACCAGGGCACGACTGAAACCCTACAGCTCTGGGCCGAGTGTCATTCAGGGGATCACTGCTTTGGGCTGAGTCAAATTTTTTTTTATGTAACTTTAATTTTTAAAAAAACTATTAGGTACAGTTCACACTCTTAGTGATCCTCCTGTCTCAGCCTTCCCAGCACGTGCCACCATGCCCAGTTTTGGTGGCTGGCACAGTGTGCCTGGGGTTCTGGGGCCAGCACAGCATGCGGATCGAAGTTGGGTCCTTGTGCTTTCCAGGCAGGCGCTTCGACAGCCCAGCTATCTTCTCAGCCCTTGATGGTACCTTAGCACAGAGCCTACGCGATGACCCTTGCTTTTGCCCCCTTTTGACAGTTTCATACAAATGTGACACCACATGGTGGTAAAAGAGGCTTATAGCTCACACTGCTGCAGCATTATGAGGGTGGCACTTTTCTATAAAACTTTGCACTTTCCCACACTTCACACCTCTCCCAATCTGTCCTGAAGCGAGCGGCTCCTCTGCCTTTCCCCTCCTCTTCTGCAGGTGAGGTCTCCTCTACAACCCCTGACCACTGGGGGACGATCACTCACAGCAGGAGGGGGCAGGGGCCACCGGCTCAGCCGTGATCATGTGATGTGGGGCGTCACTACTACCTTTGCAAGACACCACTCATCTAGGGAGTTAAAATGTATTAGAAATGCTCGGTTGTCTCGCAAAGCACTCGCAGAATGACTTAGCCACAATCTAAGGTTTTACTTCCAACACACAGTGGCACAGAGTAAATGATCTCCCAAAGGGGGAGCAGGAGTGTAAAGGGGTGTGTGTGGCACCAGTGCATGACTGAAATCCTACAGCTCTAGGAATGGTGTCCAGGGCCCACGGTGACAGGATATGAGTCCCCACTGCAGAAGCCACCTCACTCTCCCAGCTTCGCATGCTGTCCTCTTGAGGGTTGCCTGCAGGGGTTTCAGCCCTGCAACATATTGCCTGGCTCTTCAGGGCTTCTTTTGAAATCTGGGTGGAAGCCTCCATCGCTGGGGACCAGGCTGCCCAGGGGCAAGCTGCTGAGCACGGGTCTCTGGCTATGCTGGGAAAGGCTTGTGCATGGTGCTAAGAAGTCAGGACAACCACAGCAGAGGTGAGGACACGGGCTGCTCCTGCTGCCCTATTCCAGAGCAACAAAGCTGCCAGCCTGAGACCTCAGATTGTAGTCGGCAAAATTTACTGCCTCCATTCCAGCTTCCAGGGCTTTGGGCTTTTTGTACTGTCCTCTTACTTCACCCCCAAATTTGTAGAATAAAAGCAAGAGAATGTCTTGCTCCCAGAGAGTCTTTGCTCTTGAGAGGGGGTGGGGTTGAGACCTTCCTGGAGCCCTCCAAGCGACAGGACTTGTCTCTTAAAGCCACTCCCAGATCCCACCCATGCCCGCCCAGCCCAAGAGACTGGCCTGAGACAGCGGCTGACTCCAGAGGCCTCCTGGATCCTGCCCCAAGCTCTCCCAGTGAGTGGGAATTTGCATGACTCACCAGGCTCCCCAGATCAGTGAGTGTGTGGTGAGCCTGAGGGGAGAGCCTTTGGCTTCTTCCCACACACACTACCCGGATCCCCACCCCAAAGCCCTGCAAGCCAGTGACCATCCTGAAATGTCAGGATCCACTCACCAGCACCACCCTGGATCCCCTGCCTAAAGCCCGCTGAGCAAGTGGAAATTTCCCCGACTCCCTGGGCATCAAAGTTCAGTGAGTGTAGAACTCCAGGCCCGCCATGCCTGAGAAACATTTCCCAGGAGTTCCCTGTCCCCTCCCCCACGGCCCAAGACCCAGCGCAGCTCTGCCTATGAGAGCTCCAGGCCCGCCGCACCAGAGAAACATTTCCCAGCGATTGCTGGTCCCACCCCACGGCCCCAGACCCAGTGCAGGTGGCCTGGAGTGAGAACTCCAAGCCTGGTTCGCTGAAGGGACATTCCTCAGTGATCTCAGTTCCCACCCCACGGCCCAAAACCCAGCATAGCCTGGCCTGTGAGTGAGGGCTCCAGGCCCACTGCACCAGAGGGACCTTTCTGAGCCTTCTCGGGTTCCGGCCTGTAGACCCAGACCCAGTACAGGCTGGCTGACCCAGTACAGCCTACCCGGTGAATAAGATCATCCACTATCCTTTTGGGAGCCCAGCAGACCCACCATAGCCCAGGCCCGCCCACCTAGAGAGTGACCTGCCTGACACAGGAGGGCTGACTCAGGCAATTTTCCAGATCCTCACCCCAAAGCCAGCCAAGACAGTGGGAATTTTCATTACTTGCTCTGCATCCCAGGTCAGTTCATGCTCGCCTGACCAGAGAACCAACAGAGGGGAACCACAGGAGCTGCAGCAAAAAGGAACTAAACACAACAGCTAGATCCAGGATAGGCATACCTGGATAATCTCAAACTTAATAGACTGGCATCTCATAACAAGCTAAGGTTAGAGCTGCACCAAAGCTCTACACCAAAGGTCAAAGGTCAGTGCTGCACAAAATGACAAAGACAAGGGGAAAAACGCAATCCCAGACCTTGAGTCCACCAGTAAGGGCAGAGGACACTAGCTCAGCTGTAATGAATGAATTAACAGATACAGCAGCAAAGGAACAACAGCAGAAAGGTATACAGGAAATCAGATGAGAATTCCCCAAATTAAAAAAGAAATATCTGAATACATAGTATGTAAAATAAAGAATCAATTCCAGAAACATTGGGTGGAAAAACAATGCTCACCCAGAACAAGTGCAGAGATCACTATTCCAACTGAAACATATGAATTAATAGCATCTGAAGCAAAGAAACAACAGCAGAAAGATCATGAGGAACTCAAAGCAGAAACGATTTCTGAAATCAAAAAAGAATTCTTTGAAATCATAGCATCTGAAATACAGAAACAAGTCCAGAAATATACAGAGGAAAACCAATTTGGAAACACTGCAGAAAAAGAATTAATAACTACCTCTAAAGAAGACATGGATAAAAAAAAAATTGAGGGCATCAGAAATATGATGGATTCCTTGAATGAGCAATACAGAAAAGAATGCATGAAACAGAGTCAAAGAGATATAGAAGAATGAAAAATACCAGTCACAAGTCTACAAAACTATTTGAGTGAAAGCGAAGACAGAGTTTCAGATCTTGAAGACACCAGTGCAGTCAGTGAAAAGATGAGAAAGGATCTCTTAAAAACAATGAGAATACAGGAAAAAATAATCCATCACTTGCAAGATGATGCCAGGATGAACAATGTGACAATAATTGGTATCAACGAGAATGAAGGAGTCAATACAAATGACATAAAAAGAATTTTGGGAGAAGTACTCACAGAAAAGTTCCCAAATATGAGGAAACAATCCAACATCCAGGTCACCAAAGCACACAGAAAACCAAATAACTTCAACCCAAGTAGAAACACACCGAGACATATAATAGTTAAGATCCTAGAAATTCAACACAAAAATAATATACTAAAAGCTACTAAAGAGAAGAAGCAGCTCACATTCAAAGGAAACCCCATCAGAATTACAGCTGACTTCTCTACACAAACAATGAAGGCAAGGAGAGCATTGAGCAGAGTTCTTCAAGTCCCACATGAAAACAAATTCCAGCCCATACTATTACACCCTGCAAAACTCTCTTTCAAGTTTGATGGAGAAGTGAAATACTTCCACAACAAAGAACAATTTAAAAATTTCATGATGACAAAGCCATCCCTTCACAGGCTGCTGAAAGATGTTCTAGAGAGAGACCACAATGACCAGAACTCCATGAATGAGAATGGAAGGAACCCACTAAAGAGGACAGACAATTAAACACAGGTTACAAAGCAGTAAACAACACCAGGTAAATATCACGACAAACATAAGTCAGCACATTTCAATTATAACCATCAATGTAAATGGACTCAATTCTCCAATTAAGAGAAATAGACTGGCACAGTGGATTAGGAAACAAAATCCAACAATATGCTGTATCCAAGAAACACACTTAACTCAAAAGGACATTCATAGGCTTAAAGTCAAAGGATGGAAAAATACACTACATGCCCCAGCACCTCAGAAAAAAGCAGGAGTAGCAATTCTGTTCTCAGACAGTCTCAACTTCAAACCAAGAATGATCAAACAACACAAAGAAGGCCAGTATATATTGGTCAGGGGAAAAATTCAAGAGCAAGAGGTAACACTCATAAATATCTATGTACCAAACACAGGAGCATCCAACTATGTAAGACAAATCTTAATGGACATGAAAAACCTAATGTCTAAGAACACAATCTTAACAGGATACCTTAACACACCTTTATCTCAAAAAGATAGGTCAACCAGACAAAAAATTAGCAAGGAAGTAGCAAAACTGAACCAGAGCTTGGAACAAATGGACCCGGTGAACAGGTGAACATAAACAGAGTGTTCCACCCAACCACAGCTGAATACACATTTTTCTCAGCTGCACACAGGTCATTTCCCAAAATAGACCACATACTAGTCCAGAGGTCATGTGTAAGTATATGCAAGAAAATAGAAATTATCCCATGCATATTATCTGACTGCAATGCAATGAAACTGGAAATAAATGACAAAAGAAACCAGAAAAACATGCTAAACTCATGGAAACTAAGCAACACCCTACTCAGCAATCAATGGGTCACAGAAGAAATTGAACAAGAAATTCAAAAATATCTACAATTCAATGAAAATTCAAACACAACTTACTGGAATTTGTGGGATGCAATGAAAGCAGTTCTTAGAGGGAAAATCATAGCTATGAACTCACACATTAGGAAAACAGAATGGGAACAAATTAACACCCTAATGTTGCACCTCCGACAACTAGAAAAAGAAGAGCAAACAAAACCCAGAGCGCAAAGATGGGAAGAAATCATAAAGATTAGAACAGAAATTAATTCAATTGAGATGAAGAAAACAGTTCAAAGAATCCACAAATCAAAAAGTTGGTTCTTTGAAAAACTAAATAAAGTTGATAAGCCTCTAGCTAAGCTCATCAAAAAGAGGCAAGAGAAAATTCAAGTACAAGCGATAAGGAATGAAAGGGGTGAAATCACTACAGACCCAGTGGAAATTCAGAAGATTATCAATAGTTACTTCAAGAATCTTTACGCTCGCAGAATAGAAGACAGAAGAAATGGACAGATTCCTCAAAAGGTACAAATTACCAAAACTGAATCAAGAAGATATAACAACTCTCAATAAGCCAATAACAGCCAACAAAATACGAAACATAATAAAAAGCCTACCAACAATGAAAAGCCCAGGTCCTGATGGATTCACAGCTGAATTCTACAAGAAATTTATAGAAGATATAATCCCCACACTCCACAAACTCTTCACTGAAATTGAAAAGGAAGCAGTTTTCCCAAAATCATTTCTGGAGGCAGGTATAGTACTGATTCCAAAACCAGGGAAAGACACAACCAAAAAGGAGAACTACAGGCCAATCTCCCTCATGAACATAGACACAAAAATACTCAACAAAGTCCTGGCAAATAGAATACAGCAAATCATCAAGAAGATCATACACCATGACCAGGTAGGATTCATCCCAGGGATGCAAGGATGGTTCAATATTCAAAAATCTATAAATGTAATACATTGTATTAATAGACTAAAATCTAAAAACCACATGATCATCTCAATTGATGCAGAGAAAGTTTTTGACAAAGTCCAACACTCATTCATGTTCAAGGTCCTACAGAAAATTGGAATAGATGGACTCTACCTTAACTTGATAAAAGCCATCTATGACAACCCAAAAGCTAATATAATCCTAAATGGGAAAAAACTGAAATCTTTTACCCTTAAATCAGGTACAAGACAAGGATGTCCTCTATCACTCCTCCTATTCAATATAGTCTTGGAATCCTTAGCAACAGCCATTAGAAAAGAGGGAGAAATAAAGGGAATAAGAATAGGTAAAGAAGAAGTTAAATTGTCACTATTTGCAGATGACATGATACTTTACTTGGAAGACCCCAAAAATTCGACCAAGAAACTACTAGAACTGATATGGACATTCAGTAGCATAGCAGGATACAAAATCAATACTCAAAAGTCAATAGCATTCCTCTATACAGATAACAAGCACACTGAAAGGGAAACAATAGAAACAATACCTTTTACAATAGCACCACAGAAAATGAAATACCTTGGGATTCACTTAACCAAGGAAGTCAAAGATCTTTTCACTGAAAATTACAACACCCTAAGAAAAGAGATTATAGAGTATTTCAGAAAATGGAAAGATATTCCATGATCCTGGATAGAAAGAACCAACATCGTGAAGATGGCCATACTCCCAAAATTGCTGCACAGATTTAATGCAATCCCTGTCAAACTGCCACCAACATACCTCCCAGACATAGAGAAATCATTCCTAAAATTTATTTGGAACCACAAATGGCCTAGAATAGCAAAGGCAATCTTGGCCAATAAAGACAAGGCAGGAGGCATCACAATTCCTGACTTGAAATTATACTGCAAAGCCACTGTGATAAAATCAACATGGTATTGGCAACAAAATAGACCTGAAGATCAATGGATAGATTAGAAGGTGCAGAAGCATCTATGAACACACTCAGCCATCTGATCTTCGACAAAGGAGCCAATCATACTTACTGGAAGAAAGATAGCCTCTTTAACAAATGGTGCTGGAAAACTTCACTTTCTACATGCCAAAAGCTAAAACTTGATCCAGCTCTATCACCATGCACTAAGTTAAAGTCAAAATGGATTAAAGATCTAAACATTAAAACAGAAACACTCAATCTCCTGGAAGAGAAAGTAGGAGGAACTCTTGAAGACATAGGGGGAGGTAAAGAGTTCCTGAACATATATTAGCAAGGGAAGCACTTGAAAGAATCAACAACTGGAATCAACTCTTCTTGAGGAGCTTTTGCATGTCAAAAGAACTTGTCAACAGAGTGAAAAGACAACCCACAAATTTTGAAAAAATTCTAACTAATAAGCAATCAGACAAAGGTCTGCTGTCTAGAATATATAAAGAACTAAGATAGAACAGGGCCCTCAAATTTAAAGACCCAAATCAGAAATGGGCATCTGAGATAAATACACACCTCTCAGAGGACAAAATTAAAGAAGTGAATAAATATATGAAAAAATGCTCCACATCGCTAGTCATCTGTGAAATGCAAATAAAAACAACACTGAGATACCATCTCACTCCAGAAAGAATGGCTATCATAAGGAAATCAACCAACAACAAATGTTGGAGAGGTTGTGGGGAAAGGGAACACTTCTCCACTGCTGGTGGGAATGTAGACTCTTACAACCATTGTGGAGGTCAGTGTGGAGACTCCTCAAAAGAGTAGGACTAGAAATACCATTCAAGCCGGCCTCCCCCTACTGGGAATTTTCCCAGAGGAACTGAAAACATTGTACCATAGTGATATATGTGTACCTATGTTTATAGCAGCACAATTTGTGATAGCAAAATCTTGGAAACAACCAAGATGTCCATCACATGAGGAATGGTTGAAAAAATGTGGTATTTCTATATAATGGAGTATTACTCAGCTATTAAGAATGATAAGCTTGAAGCATTTATATTGAAGTGGATGCCATTTGAACATATACTCATAAGTGAAATAAACCAGACACACATGTGTAAATGTCATATAGTCTCCCTTGTATAAGAAGTGAAAAGAAGAAACACAAATGGAAATGTACAACAACTAAAAACAGTTGAGTCAGATAAGGCAGAGTGAAGGGCATATGCTAAAGGATACTAATCAGCTTTTCTTTTGGATGGTTAACAACCTAAGTTCACAGATCAAAATTGGAGAAATAGAAGAGCCATAAGGCCAGCCAACATTTTGGCCCTAGCCTTTCAAGGTCAGCAAAGACTCAGGACATAGGAGAACCTGTACTGCAACATCATGAAACTCAGTTGAGCTCCAAATTTTCTGAACAAGGAGATTATGGAGCCACAGAGGAAAGAGACTGAAGTTCTATAGTGTGCCTGGGGAGAGTCACATGGAGAGAAGACTTTCTCTCAGGCTCTCACAGAGAGCAAACTGGTCAAGCATTGGCCCTAACTCATCCACATGGATGACACAGACAAAGGATCTACAGAGTAAGGTATGGGACTACAAGATAAACCCTGAGGGGACTTCACTCACCTCATAAGAAACAAAAACTACATGTGTTGCTATATAGGTTTTGTTCTATCTAGGTCTTAACCATCGAGCAGAAAAGTATAAAAATGAGGTATACACCATAGGGCCATAATAATAAGTTGAGCTGTAAACGGCTATGGTCGACAACTTCTTCAGACAACTCACTATTGTTGCGGAATGCTGGACTGTGTTGGATTATGTTGTCGAGTTCAGGCACCTAAATTAGTTGAATGACAATGGAGTGCCCATCTTTGACAGGTGTAGACAAAGGAAGGGGTATAGAAAAGATGAATCATGATGTGTGTGTATGGACAGTACAGTTGGGATAGATAACGCCGTGCTTCTACATAATTCTATGAGAAGCAAGATTTGCACTAATGGTGGTTGGACAGGATATTATGCTGGCTTCTAGCACTATGGACAACCACTAGGAAAAAAACAAGGTAGAAATTATTAATTATTGAATCTTTGATATAATTCAGGTATAAAAAAGATATGTAAACAGCTACAGTCTCTTAATTTACTGATGAGAGACATCTGCTATAATGTCTGTAAGTATAATATCATGTATGCACCTTGTACGATACCAAAACATTATGAAAATAGTTTGCAATGTATTAATTTATCAAATCCATCTTGTCAAGGTATCTTAAAACTGTCTCATTATATTTGTACTTCAATAAAAGAAAAATAAAAAACAAAGCTGCTCCCTGTGCACTTGTTTAGGAGGTCGTGGGCCTGGTCTACCCATGATGCACCACAATCCCACAAGACCCTTACATCCTGGAACCCGCCGTGCATGGGCCTCGCCCGTTCCTGAGATGCTGTCGGGCTCTGTCCCATTGCTCCGCTGCACTGCACTAGCTTCCTTCTAACGGCGCTAGCCACGCCTTGTCTGACCTCCACGTTTTATGTGCTCCTCTTCTGGACAAACTGTAAGGTTTTCAAATCTGTCTGGCATGTATTTCACTCCTGCTTCTCGTTGTATATCTGGCTGAGGGCAACCAGCAGCACCCAGGCCCTGGCTGAATGATATGCTGCCCTGAAATTTCCTGTTATATGAACTAGTGCGTTCTCTTTAAACTCAGCCTCTACAGAATCTCAGGGCGTGGGCAGAATTTAGACCAATTCCCTGCTGAAGTGTGACGCGGAAGGCCAACAGTCCACCGGCCAGTAGCTTCTTCCTGCCGCGTGGGGCCCCACCTCTTGAAGACAGCCCACACGCCTATCAGCATTCTGGTCTGCTGAGTTCGCATGAGAACCCCCCTTGGCCTGCATTCTAGGGCTTCTCCAGCCTGATTTCCAAATCTCTCCACAAACTGGGCCCAAAGGCCCCTTAATCACGTGGTCGAGCATGTGCAGAGCAGCACCAGCCTGGCAACCCTCATTATCACTGTCCATGTTAGAGTTCTGTTGCTGAGACAAAACACCCGGGCCAACGGAGCTTAAGATGGGAAGATGCCCTTGGCTCCCGGCCTCCCAAGTGTCATTCTCGGTTGGCGGCCTTTCTGTTTCCAGGCCAAAAAGGGTGTGGCCAAATAAAGCTGCTCAACTCAGAGACCAGAAGATGAGAGCAAGTGAGGAAGGGTCCAGCGACAAAGCAGTCTGGGGCAGTAAAGCCCAGTGTCTCGCCTCTTCTTACCCAGCCCCCACCCCCTAGAGTCTCCATCATCCCCCAAAAGCACCCTCAGATGGGGTCCAAGCCTTGGGAGGCCACAGAAAATGAAAGCAGCACCCAGAGAAGAGGGAGAAGGATGAGGGGAGCTGGAGACACACACGCACCCCTTGCTGGGTGGTACCTGGCACAGCCTCAGGACGCCACCAGCGAGAACACATCCAGATGCGGCCCCTCAGCCTCAGACCCCAGCCTCAGCCAGTAAATCCATCTTCTTCGTAGCTCACTCACCTGGTACACTGTTACCGGCAACAGAAAACAGACACAACCATCCACAGAGGAGACTGGAGAGTAAATTAGAAGTTGGAACTTTGTCTGCCACACTCCTAGAGCCTTAAAGATATTCTTTTTGTGTGTGTGTATTTTAGGGGGGGTCTACACAGTATTCAGGGTCTCGTTACTAGACCAGACTCATAGTGCTCTGCCTGCTTATAGCCTCCCAAGAGCTGGGATCACAGACATGTGCCATCACGCCCAGTCTCAGTTGCCAGCTCAGCATGCCCCAGGGGCAGGGGCAGCATGGCAGGCCTGGGAATCGAACCCCCAGCCCCTGCACCTGCTCGCAGGCACTTTAATTCACTGAGCTGTTTGGCTGGCCCTGTTATTCTTAAGAATTTATTTATTTTTTGTTTTTGGAATGCAAGAACTTTATTGAAGTGCAGTGGAACTTGTTGAAAGTTTAAAAGATAGGGGAAGCGCAAACACCTCCCCTCAGAGGGAGCACAGGTGCGGGGTGGACTCCTTCTGGACATTGTAGTTGGACAGGCGGCCCATCCTCCAGCCGCTTGCCAGCGGAGATCGGCCTCTGCTGGTCAGGGGGACGCCCTCCTTGCCTTGGGTCTTGGCCTTGACATTCTCAGCGGTGTCGCTAGGCTCCACCTCCAGGGTGATGGTCTTGCCGGTGAGGGTCTTCATAAAGATCTCTGCATTTTCAAACCAAGTATTGAAGGCAGCAGCACACAGAGAAGAAGTGAAACCACACAGTGCCCTCGGCAATCTCTATCCTTACTAATTTAAAAACTTTCCACCATAGTTGATTTCACTCCCCCACCCAAATCAGTTACATTTCATTTTGAAATATACATTTAATTTCCTCCTTTCTCTTAAAAGTGTGATGTTAACATCTCTAATGAATGCTGGCCACCAATTGCTGTCTTAATAGTCAAGTTCTTTTGAGAAAAATTTACCTTCTAACAGAAAAGCAGTTAGCTGCCTTGCACAGGTGTTCAGATACCCGCATAGGGCCACTGGACTTGCTGCGTCTGCAGAAGTTTACACGTGCAGGCCTCTACATGTCATGTTTTAAGGACTGACACGTAAGAAAAAATCATCACACTGTCAAGACACGAGATTTTTCAGTACATAGAAATTTTGAGGCATGGGGAGAAATGTTAGTGTTAAGATAGATGTGGCAAGACTGGAACTTTGGGTATCACCTTTTTCTAAGTAAAAGATGATAAAAGATTCTAGGAGGACACAATGAAGCTTCTGGTTTAATTCAGTTCCACAAGTTACTGCTCTGCTGAACATGTACGCTCTGGTTGGGAAGACTTGTGCCTCTCCTCCCAGCACGGCATGCGGACACCTTGCCTTCTAGTGGAGCCTGTTCTAGAATGTTCTCCAGCCCTACCCCCTATGCCTCACAGGCCCGGAAGACAGTCCCAGGATGGGTCTCCTGCTCTGCCCCTTTGTGCTAGCTGAGCAGGATCCCTCTGTCTCCCCTTCTCTGCATAAGAGACTCAGGTTTCTGTGTGGCTGCTGGCTTGCCCCTGGCCCCAGAAGTGGCACCTTTGCCTCCTTCTCCAACACCAGACACAAACACCTCAGTGTCTGATGCCTGTTCTCTCCCTCCACCCACAAGGCCACAGCATGTGAGTTGTGTCCTTTGAGTTGTACTGAGCATGGCTGAAAGACACAACACAAGTCTGTGAGTGAACAAATGGAGATCTAGAAAATATTTTACAAAATGTTTTCGCAGGCGAGACCCCAGCCGGACCTATACAGCTTTACAAACCAGTGAGGGAAACAGAGATATTATAAGCACCTGACCTTAAATAAGATCCTACATGATCAGATTTGTAGGGGGGCAAGAAATAAATTTCCATTGAGGGGGTAATACATTGTCTAAGAATGAGAAAGCCAGCGATAGCAGGAACTCACCACACAGGGGCAGGAGGGGCTCACCATAATCAAGACCCAAGGCTCCTCCCAAGCTGGTGTTGGCTCCCACCGGTGTGCACAGTGCGTACGTCAGTTACTCGGATCAGAGAGTCAGTCTCCTGGTGCAGTTCACCTGCCAAGAGCTTCCGACTGCTTCCCCCCTCCCCCTTCCTTTCTCCTCCATCCTAAGCCCACTGCACTGCGACTTCTCCGAGGTCCACACTTGGCCATCAGAAAAGTGGGGATGTGAATTCACGTGAGATCAGAGCCTGCTGTTTAGCTTGCACCCTTCCCCTCTCCTTCTCACACCTTCCAAGCTGCACAAATGCAGGAATATAGCCGTGGTGCCACCAGACCCCAGAGAGCAACGTGCCACTGTGACTCCCACCGGTACCTCCAGTGCAGCAAAGGCTCAAGTCCCCACAGTGCGTCCCTTCCCAGTCTGACCCAAGCTACTACAAACACACAGCTACTTATTTAAACCAAAAGAAGTCACTCTGTATTATTTCACTGCTGTTATATACTTATGTAAAATACATCATAACATGGACTTTTGTTTGAATTCTAAGAAGCATGAGATTTGTTGCAAAATAACCCACTAGGGTGGATCAAACTAGGATAAAAACAGCCGGAGCAAAAGGAGCCTGTGCCTGACCACCCTACTGCAGCAGGATACAGCCTACTGTACCACAATTTACCAGCATAAGAAGCGACTGGCTATTCGTAGAGTTTCAGTTTCTACTCAGGAGATGCGAAAATGGAATGTACTGTTTGCACCTTTTCAAAAACAATAGCCAAAAAAATTGTTTTTAAGTACACAAAAAAGCCAGGGACCCAGGCCAGTTGGCCTGTGCTGTAAGGACAGCGCCTCCCAGGAGAGACAAGAGGTGAACAAAAGTGACCCTGGACCTCAGTGAGAAAAAGTCAGCCAGTCCCTGCAAGACAAACACAGGCCAGAAGCGAGGTAGAATCACTGGGGCCACGGACACAAGGGTCTGCACTTGCTGGTGAGGTGTGCACTGCTGAGACGTCCACTGGAGAGAAGGAGCCAGAAGGGATGCCCGAAAAGGATGCGAGAAGGGAGGAAACACCACTCAGATCCTCCGCTCTGTGCCTCCTGAAGAATGTGTGTGTAAGCCACTGCGATTGCCTGTCACGTTGGGGCACTGGTGAAAACCACTCCAGCTAGGGGAAAGGGGCATAAAATCCGCCCCATATGGAATGTGCAAGATGCCCATCCCTTGAGCAAGACAGACTGTGGGAGGTAGGCAGCATCCCTGAAAGGCCCCACCTCTGTCACCAGGGACTGGTCTCATGCTACTTCCCAGGCTCAAGAAAGCTCCACTCAGCCCTCCCCAGAAGTGACGACTCTGTGGGCACTGGGCCCAGCTCCGAAGGTCCTGTTGCTGCTCTTTTGAGCATTTTAGGATAATTTTTGAGCCGTGGGTCCTGCATTTTCATTTTTCAATTGCAAATTGTGCAGTGCACCCCACCAACAACAGGCTGTGACAATGTAGACTAACAACAGGAAACAGCAGCCTACAGCTCGGAGAAGAGTAGGGCCGGGGAGATGGCTCAGTGGAAGAAGCACTTCCCTGGCAAGTACAAGGGCCTGAGTTCAATCCCTGGTTCCACCAAAAAATTACAGCTCGGAGAGAGGCAGGGCAGGGAGAGAGGTCCCTTCCTCTTCCTGCCACGCATGTCACAAAGGAAAAGCAGAAGCTGTACATAGAGCAGAAACTGATCTTAGAAGTACTGTAAAAGCAGACATGGTGCTAAATGTTACTTCACTGGTGAATTCTACCAAATGTTGAAGAAAAAATATTATGTTCATTATATACAAAAAGAACAGAACAGGAGCAAAAACTTCCCAGCTCACTTCAGGAGGCCAGCATCACTCGGACACTAAGTCCCTCCAGTTGCCATTTCAAAGACACTGAAAAAACTCGAGGTAAATTTTATGCATGAACAAAACCACAAAATTTAGCAGTAAAATGCTAGCAAGTTGTATCATACATTCCGCATATACATTCAGCGAGATTACACATTGTCAGTAAGTGGAGTCTACAGCAGGAAGTTTAGGTCATTTCAATATTCAAAATCAATGAATGTAATTAATCAAGAGTAGACTAAATATGCAGAAAAGCATTATCTGAACATATGCAGGAAAATTGCTCAATTCAATTCAACATCCCTTCATGGTAGTATGTGGAAAGCTACTTTCTTAACACAAGAAAAAATACCTGCCAGGAGTGAAGGCTGCAGCTGATGTCCAGCTCAAGGGTGGAAGAGCGAGGCGGAAGAGTGAGTCCTTCTGCCCACCGAGAAGGAAGGAGCCCACATGTGCCCTCTCCTTGGTCTGATTCAACCTGACCCAGGATATCTCCGCTCCTCTAATGAAGGAAAGGAAAAGAAAAGAGCCTGTGTTTGCTGACCGTGTGAACTTCTCTATAGAAAATCCTAAAGAATTCTTTTGACAGCTAACAGAAACAGTAATTTTTGCAAGGTTACAGGATTAAAGGCCAACACATAAAAAAATCACGTCTTTATACAATAAATGACAATTGGAACTTAGAATAAAACTAACCTCACTTTTAAAGTAGCATCAAAAATATAAAATAGAGGCTGAGGATAAAGCTCACAGGTACAGCCTGGTAAGCACCAGGCCCTCAGTTTGGTTCCTGGTACCCCCCAGAAGAATATAAAGTAGATAGAGATCTCACAAAGTATGTGCAATATTTATAGGTTGACAACCACAAACCATTTATGAAATCTCCCTTGACCATATCCCCCCCACCTATGACCACATCACAAACTGTTAATAAAAATAATAAAATAGAATATAAATAAATGAAGATAAATAGCATGTTCATGGGTTGGATAATTTGATATTATTAGGATGTTGATTCTCACCAAACTGATTTATAAATTTAGTGCAATTCTAATCAAAGTTCTGACAGGATTTTTTAAAGAAATTAATGAGGTGATTCTAAGATAAACAAAATTAAAGTAAAACAAGAGCTGGAAGTGTAGCTCAGTGGTAGAGCACGTGCTCATCATGCACCAAGACTCAATACTAAACCACTCCCCCAAAAAGGTAAAAATACCTAGAATGGCAAAACAAATTGAAAGAAAAAGGGAAAATATGGTAGTCTCTCATTACCAAATTTTCAAATTTAGCATAAATCCAGTACAGTTTTCTATTAAATAATTAAAGAAAAAATGGAAATAGGGCTTTTTCACATGGAAAGGGAATTAAGAGTTGGAGGGACCAGAGGAAGATGAAAGCAAAGATGGACAGGAAAAAAAAAAGATTTACAGTGTGTTGTGCACTTGTACAAGCCCCCTTGGTAAGTGTAATCAGTGTGTATTACAAAAAATACATCAATAAAAAAAGAAAGGACCCACATGCAGACTGATGGAAAAGACCAGAACAGCTGCCACACACCAGTGTGGATACAGTCCTTTGATTTTTGATGAAGTTCTATAAGAAATGTAGTGGAGAAATGAGCTTGAGCTTAAGTCAGTGGATGTCAAACCATCTCATAAAAATACAGATAATTCAAAGGAGACCATTGGCTTAAATGTAAAACTTAAAATCACAATTATGCAAGGAAAAAATAGGAGAAACTCTTGTTTGTCCTAGGTTGGGCAAAGATTTATTAGATACATCAAAGGTGTCACCCGTGAAAGAAGCTATGACAAGTAGGACCTCATCAAAGGAAAACTTGTGTTCTCTGGAAGGCACTGTCAAGAGATAAGAAGACTAGGAAAAAATGCATGCATATCACATGTTGCATAAATGACTTCTTTCCAGCATACAAAGGATATTCAAAATTCCATAAGTAAAACAATTTAATGATAGACAAAAAGATTTTAGCATCAGTGAGGATATACAAATGGCAAATAAGCCGATAAGGAGATGCTCGCTATCTTTATCACTGGAGAAATAAACATTTGGACCAGTGTGAGCTGAAATGCCATACCCATAAAATGATGTTTTTAGAACAGCAAACCTACCAATAAGTAGCATGCTCAGGTGAAGATAAGAAGCAAGGGGAAGTGTCGTGCCTGGCTTTGGGGAATGAAAAGTGGTTCAGCGAGGGGATAGTTCAGGATTTTCTCACAAAGCCAAACACGTTCTTACTGTACAAGAAAATACTATAAATAATTGTATGCCAATAAATTAGCTAAGTCTTCATGGCCTTAGATTAGGCCCCAGCTTCTTAGATAGGACAACAAAAACACTAGCAAAAAAAAGAAAAAAAGAAAAAGTAATATCAAAATTAAGAACTTTTTTTTTTTAAAAAAAAAGAACTTTTGTGTTACAAGTGATACTAACAAGAAAATTATAACACGCAGAATGGAAAAAAAACAATGCAACCCATAGATCTGATGAACACATAAGAAATGTACACCATCCAAAAATAAAATGACAAACATCCCAAATTAAAAACCAGCAAAGGCAAAAAGGTTAGAAAGGGTTTAATGCTAACTCTTCTCAAGAACTTCAGTGAAATCAAAAGGGAAGCAATTCTCCTAAACTCATTCCTGGAGACAAGTATTACTCTGATACCAAAACCAGAGAAAGACCCAACCAAAACAGAGAACTACAGGCCAATCTCCCTAATGAACACAGATGCAAACCTCCTCAATAAAATCCTAGCACACGGAATGCAACAAGTCATGAAGAAGATTATATATCACAGCCAAGCGGGATTCATCCCGGGAATGCAGATATCAATCAGTACACACAAATCCATACCTGTAATATACCACACTGACAGAGCCAAAGGCAAGCATTTCAATAGATGCAGAAAAACCTTTAGACAAAGTCCAACACTCATTCATGATAAAAACCCTACAGAAAATCAGAATAGAGGGTCTTTACCTTAACCTGATAAAAGCCATCTATGACAATAGCCAACATCATACTAAACGGACAAAAACCGAAAGCCTTCACTTTAAAATCATAAACAGGACAAGACTTCCCACTGTCTTCACTCCAGTTCAATACAGCTCTGGAAACATTAGCCAGAGCAATTAAACAAGAGAAAGAAATAAAAGGAATAATGATTGGAAAGGAAGAAATTATTATTATTTAAGATGAAATGATACTCTATATAAGAAGACTTCAAAACACTATAAGTCTCCACCAAGAGACTTACAGATTTAATAGCCAAATTCAGTAGCAAAGCAGAATAGAAAGTCAACAATCAAAAATCAATAGCATTTCTATACACAATGAATACACCAAGAGAGAAATTAGGGAAACCACACCTTTCACCATAACATCCCCCAAAATGAAATACCTAGGAATCAATCTCACAAAGGAAGTAAAATTTATACAGTGAAAATTATAACACTCTGAAAAAAGAGATTAAAGAGGATTTCAGAAAACGAAAAGATATTCCTTGCTCCTGGACGTAAAGGACCAACACTGTGAAAATGGCCATTCTCCCAAAATCGTTATACAGATTCAATGCAATCCCAATTAAAATACCATTAGTATATCTCACAGACCTAGAGAAAACATTTCTAAAATTTATCTGGAACCAGAAGAGACCTAGAATAACAGAAGCAATCCTGGGCAACAAAGGCAAAGGCAGGAGACATCACAATCCCTAACTTGAAATTATATTACACAGCTACTGTGCTAAAATCAGCATGGTCCTGGACAAAATAATAAAAAAATAGAATAGATCAGAAGGTGCAGACACCAGTAGACACACACTCAGCCACCTTGTATTTGACAAAAAGGCCAAACATGTTCACTGAAAGAAAGACAGCCTCCTTAATAAATGGTGCTGGAAAAAAACTGGTTTTCCAAGTGGCAAAGGCTAAAACTAGACCCATGTCTATCACCAAGCAGAAAGCCACAGCCAAAATGGATCAAATATTTGAATATGAAAACCGAAACACTAAATTTTCTAGAGGAGAAGGTAGAAATCTTAAAGACATAGGGATAGGTTGAGATTGTATAAATAGAAACCAAACTGTATAGGAAATACTGCAAAGAATCAATAATTGGGATCTCATCCTTTTGAAAAGTTTCTGCATATCAAAAGAAATCACCAACAGAGTGAAAATAAAACCCACATATTGGGGGGGGAAAAAAAGCGTTAGCCAGCTGTGCCTCAGGCAAAGGGCTTCTATCTAGAAGTGCATAGTACATAAGTATTGTCCGGCGCCGCTCCCGTCCCGCGGAAGAAGACACTCGGACACTCATACGCA
>PVKA01003839.1:41117-105579 GCA_004027165.1 Ctenomys sociabilis
CCTCTACATGCGTCCGCTACCCGCGGCTCCTATCGTGCAAGCATGGCGGATCTCGTGATACAGCAAGCTATATAGATTTCACAAACCAATCATAATTATACACGTGGCCGATTACTATTGGTAGATCTTACAGCAATGGCGGGCTTATTCTAAATAAGGGAGAGGTTGGTACAGCAACAAGAACCAGGAAGCCGGATATAGGCGCTATCTTGGCTGACACAATGGGCGGGGGAGCGAGGAGCGGGCGCCATCTTAGAGCGGCTCCCGACAAAGTATGACTCATTTTCAAGTGCTAGGTTCCATAGCAGTAGTAGTAGTAGCAGAAGAGAGGGATTTTAGTTTATTTCTCCATTTCTTACCCAAATCTCATTAAGGTTCTTTGTCTTCTTTTCCTTGCCACTTCACCGTTTGAGTCTTGCTTCAGTAAATAGTCCTGTACTTGCCCCCTTACGTAACTCTCTAAGGTATCTACCTACAAACTGCACGCGGGGCTGAGTCTCATCCTAAATGTGGCCAAGCCTCAGGGAACCCCGCCCAGCGGCATTCGGGACCGTCATGCTGCAGTGGAGTGTGCGTGGAGCCTGGGACAACACTGCTTCCCTTTCTGTGAGCTGGAAAGCTTTCTGATTCATAGACTTGGCTCTTGCACCACTGCCCCATTTGGTAGATTGAATTAGCTGATGTCTAATCCTTCTGTGGTTCCTTTATCTTATTTTCCAGAAATCTTCCCTTCTGGGAGGCAGCTCATACATTTGATTTTAAAAGTTACATGTGATTTCTTTGGAAACCATAGCGATATTTCTCTTTTTAAAACAAGGCTAGACAACCTTAGTTACCATAAACAATTAATCAATGGCTTTCTGTCCTATATACAGGTGTGCATGCATGCATGTGTGTGTGTGTGTATGTGCATGTGCGTGTGTGTGTGCGTGCGTGCGTGCATGTGTGCATGTGTGTGTGTGTGTGTAATTGGAAGGCCCAAGAAAGAGGGAGAGGAATTGTTACTTACAGTAATGCTGTGATGCACCCTCTACACCCATAAAGGACAAGGCCTTGGATAAAGTGCTCAGTGTAGGATTCCTAGTGCCTGCAGGTCCTGGCATGAAGTAGATAAGCAATGAATATTAAATAAACAATCTTCCCACATCATTCAGTCTCAGCCAGTCCATTAGAGTGATTTTTATTCACAGTTGTCTAGAATGGGACAGTCACAGGCCGTCCCTGACAACTCCCTCAGTTCTCTCCAACCCAGGGTTCTCTTCTGAGCTCTGCAGCTGACGAGTGCCCATCAGACATCCCCCCTGGGAGGACCCATCCGTGCCACCCCTGCCCCAGGCCTAGCCATTAGACAGAGTAAAAATAGCCTGTTTATCATGTCCTACATCCACGCACAGGGACAAGTGCTTTCCGGGAAGCACCTCATTTCATTGCCATGACAACGCAGTGATGCACCATTATTGCTCCCAGCTTGCAAAGGAGGGAGCTGTGGGCTCCACTTCCTCAAATGCCTCCAGCCCACACCCAGAGCTGGCCATCGTATGCCCTGCACTGAGTCTCAACCCTCTGTGTATAGAACACGGGCAGCCCCATGCATCTCTGGGCATCCCGCTCGGACAAGAGAGCTTTCCTTTTACCTTTGTGCCAGGTATGCAGACCCTCACTCCCCCAACAGACATGAGCACACTTTAAAAATCATATATGAAAGTAAATCAGCCCCAGGCCTGAGCTCCTCTAATAAAAGTCTGATACTCAACACTGGAGGACTATCTTAGCACTTTCAGCTACTAGAAATCCCATAAAATTGGGACAAAGACCTGCTGTCTCTTTGAGGCCCCATGGCCACTATTCCTGCCCACAGCAACTCTATGGGGCAGAACCCTGCTTCCCCCACTCCACAAGGGTACACAATTGGTCCTTTTTCCAGTGGAGGATCGCCCCACTCCCTTTTTCAGAGATCATAAGTAAATGAGGCCTTTTTTTATGAGTAGATTCAGCTTAATCAAAATCCCACGCGTAAGTCTTCTGTGAGGCCGTGAGCCTCCCAGCTGGAGGTGAAGGCTGGATGCCCACCCTGCTGGCCACAGGGAAGACAGAGCTGCCTTCACTCTGACTGAGAGGCCAGACGTTGATCAATTTCTCAAGCACTCATCTGTCATCTCTGTGTGATCTTCCAGGCTCCCTTGAACAAACTGTGCCACAGTAAAGTGGTCAGAACCACGCAGGCTCATGGCCTGCATCCTACAGATGAGAGGCGGGAAGCCACCCCGAAGTCTCAGAATGAGCTACCCAAGAAGTTCCCCAGAGTTTCAGATGTCTCCCAGGGCTGTGAATGTAGCTCAGAAGTGTAGTGCTACTTAGCATGTTTGTGGCACAGATTTGACCTCCAGTGCTTTGAAAGGAGCAGGAGAAAAAGGTCACAGAAAAATGACTGCCACCCAAGCCCGGACCAAAAAAAGCACAATGTAGGTTTCTATACCTAATTATGTCTAAAATAAATATGTGCTCAGAAAAGATGGTGGGAATTTACAGAGGACACTAAAAGCAACTTGAGTCAGTTTGAACAGGCTGCCAAAGGTCAAGTCTGAAACAACGTGAACATAAAAATACTGACGGGCTCTGAACTGATGGTGTCCCCTGTAGATTTTATGCTGAAAGTCCAAGCCTCATCATCCCCAGTATCATCATAGTTAGATGTGGGGATTTAGGTTTGGATCAAGTTGTGAGGGCAGGGCTGTCATGATGGGATTAGTGCTTTACAAGAAAAGACACCAGCAATCCCATCCCCTTCCATGTCATAGAAGACACAGCAAGAAAATGGCCATCGGTAGCGCAAGCCAAGAGCCCGCAACAGAACCCAGCCATGCTGCACCCTCACCCTAGACTTCCAGCCCCAAAACTATGAGAAGTAAATTTTTTATTATGTTTAAGCCACCAAGTCAATGGTATTTGCTTGTAACAACCTGAGCTAGGTCAACAGTAATTCAGTTGTAATCCACAAATAAAATAAGGATCTAAGGCTGGGGCGACAGCTCAGAGGCATAAGCACCTGTCTGGCAAGCACAAGGTGCCTGGACCCACATCCATGCTGGTGCTGGAACCCCAGACGTCATGGTGCACTCTCATAATCGCAGCACTCAGGAGGATTTCTATGAGTTTGAGATCAGCCTGGGGACTACAAAAGCGAGCCCAAGGCCAGCTCGGACTGTGCAGTGAGACTCTGTCTCAAAAAAAAAAGGTCTGAGAATCCATGCTCCTATGAGGGAACAATGAATCAAGTAGAGAAGAAGGGAAACACTTCCTCACAAGAGAGGTAGACAGAAAGGTGAGATTAGCAATTAGCCATTTTACAAGCACCATAGAAACACCATGACCAGACACAGATCATTGCCGGGTGCCACCACCAAGGAGGAGCAAGCTGCACTCTGCGAAGCATCTCCTCAAAATTGCGCATCTATGCAGAAGGGGAGATGGTAGCTTTATGGGGGGCAAAGCTGTGAGCTATCGCCTTAGTCAAGTGGTCAATAACAGCATCAATAATCCCATCAATAACGGGATAAGCCAGACCCACTTGCTCCTGGGGCAACACACCCCACTTGTGAGATCTCCTGCCTAAAAATGTGTGTCCCGTGCCCAGTGGTGCAGAAGCAACACACAAGCCCAGCTGAGACACGTTCTATACAACATAACTTCTATGCAAACCAAAGAAACTACAAACCACTCCAGATTAAGGGAGCCCAGGGGCCAGTGGTAATCCAGCGCAATGACTAACTTCAAAATTGCCTCTCAGATTAAAATAAAATGGCCTTAAATTTCTACATGGTAGATAATAGGAGCATATTAATATTAAATTGTCTAATTTTGATACTTATATTGCAAGATACTCTATGTATCAAGAAAATCTTCGTTAAAATATGCAACAGCTGTGGGTAGAGATGCACAATTCGTGCACCCCTAGTCTCAAGGGTTAATAAGTAATTTGCATATGCATATCTAAAGAGAATTATAAATCAAATGCTAAAAGATGTTAATTGATGAATCTAGGTCAAGAGAACATGGGAGTTCATTGTTCTATTTGTGCAGCACTTTGATATTTGAAATGATATCAAAATAAAGGGCAACCTAATAAATCCAGAGATAATTATATTCAGCCACTCATACCCCATCCGTAAGGGGAAAAAGCTAAATATAGCCAAAGAGTGAAGATTTCCACACCTCAGTAATTAAGTAGGCCTGTGTGTCTGCTGCTGAGTTTCCAGAGCTGCAGAACCAGAAGCTGGGGATGGTGGCTTGTGATGTCATTTTCTATTTTTTTTTTTTTTTTTTGTATTTTTAGTACAGGGTCTACAGGGTCTCACTGCATAGATCAGACTCATAGTGACCCTCCTGTTTTCAGCCTCCCAAGGCACACATCACCACACCCAGTCTCAGGCGCCCTCTCATCGCACCCTGGGGGCGGGGCTGGCATGCCCTGCAGTACTGGGGATTAAACCCTGGCTGCTGTGCCTGCCTAAGCAGGTGCTTAGTCTGCTGAGCTATCTAGCCAGCCCCGTCATGTCACTTTCAAGGAGAAGCAAATCCTAACCAACATTCCCAGTGCTCCCAAATCCCAGCCCCTCACCCAAGAATCAACTTAAGTTCATGATTCTCTCAGCTTCAGAGGGCAGAAATTCAATTTACAGCAGCTCTGCAAAAGAGACTCACTGGTGACTTAGCTTCGAGTTCCAGGGCGCAGGGCTCCAGGGACTCAGAGCCGGGCCACCCATCCCTCCTGTCCATCTTCTCAGAAGCCCTTGCTTTCAGGCAGGCTCTCTCACCTAGGAGCAAGATGCCCAGCAGCCCCGCAGCTGCCTTCTACCAGCTTCATAAATAGAGCCCTCTTTTCCTGGTCACTCCAGCTAAAATACAATGGACTTTTCTTGTAAATAAATGTCCATCACTGCTGGGAAGCAGGAGACTGTGACATGGGATCACTGACAGACCCAGCTCGGGCAGGTCAGTAACCCCCAGTAGCTGAGAAGTTGGGAGGCGGAAGAGCTGTCGGCCGGCCTCATCGCTCCCGTGGCCACTGGGAAGGTCTGTTCCCATGGGAAGGGTAGCTAAAGCAGAAAAGGCCAGAGGGACATGGGGCAGGGAAAATGACAGATGCCAGCTGCCCAACTTCACACGCTATAGCCCTCCAGGGCCTCCAGAGTCCCCGCAGCCACCCCAATGTGACAGAATCACACCCAGCCAGCACCATCCCACCCGCAGAGGCAAGCTAATCCGTCCAGATGCAGATCCAAAGCCTTACCCAGGTAGATTTCATTAACTTCCCTTCATCTGAATGCTCCAGAAACAAATGGCTTAAAGGTAAATTAGCTCCCTGCCTAATGCACTCTCGCACAACAACAGAAAAGCGAAAACAGCAGTGGCAAAAAAGAAAAAAAAAAAGTCCCCTGGGAAAAGGAAAACAGCCAGAGAGCTCGGCTTCACACTGGTCACATGGTCACAGCATGGCTCCTGCTGGCCTCTGCCAACTGCCCTGTGACCGACCCCGACCAGGAGACGGGAGACGGCTCCATCACTGTGCGAAGGCTCCTCCTTGTGTGTCAGCCTTCCATTGCTGCAACAGATACCAGATAAGCAGCCTACCGGGGAAAAGCTCCTCTTGGCTCGCACTTTTGGGGTTTCCAGTCCATGCCCAAGTGGCCCCATGGCTGTTGGCTGCAATGAGACAGCTCACTGCCCCTGAGGCAGCAATTGAGACTGCCCACGCTGCCCCCCCTCATGGGCAGAGAGCAGGCAAGGCAAGAGAGAGATTGATCCCCTGGCCTGCCGGGCCGGCCCCGCCCCCAGGGCGTGGCAATTGAGAGTGGGCGTGGTGGTGCTCACCTGCAATCCCAGCTGCTGGGAGGCTGTGACCAAGTGGATAACTAGGAGTCCAATGTAGTAGTGAGACCTGAACATCGTGTAGACCCTTCCGTAAAAAAATACAAGAGAGAGAAAAAGAAAGAAAGGCCCCATAGCCCCCTTCCAGGCCACCCTCAATTATCCGAAACCTCCCATTTGGCCCTCCTCTCAACAGCTTTCCTCTCCTCCCTACCGTGCCACTTCAGGGACACCGGGGGTGGTGAGCCCGGCACAGCTGAGCGGGAGCTGCAACGCAGGCCTTTGGATCCAGATCCGACGCTTCTGCAGCCGCCTGTCTTCAGCAACGCAGTCCCTGCTGATGTGGGTTCCAGGCTTCTTGGCTGCCTCAGGACTTGCAACTCTGGCCTTCAGCCTCCCAGCACTGATATTTCTTTAGAAGTCCAATAGCTTACAGACCCATTAGGATTCTGGTCTGGTTCAGGAAAGCTTCTCGAGCGGCATCTGGAGCCGGGTCTCCACTTGCCGGAGTGTCCTGGCTTGCACACAGGCACGGCTTGGGAAATCCCACAGGGAGGGCCTGGCCTCTCTGCTCTCTGTGCAAATCACCCCTCAACCACACTGCCTCTATTTTGACCCTGACCTAACAAACAAAGAGGTAGAGAGGTGAGCTCATGTGTCTGCCCTGTACCCAGGCCAAACCCCAGTGATGCCCCTTCTCATGGGACAACTCTTGCCTTATGTACGCAGGACTGAAGGTGACATTTCAGAGGGATGCTGGAAAGTAAGAGGATGTCACACATTTCCAACATCTCTCCCTGCCTTCTTTGTTTCTGTCTCCTAAGTTAACTTGATTGAGGGATAGTCAGGCATTTCTAATTCTGCTCAAATAAGATAGCCTGACACAACCCACATGGGTTAGCAAAGCCTCCCACTACTCTCTCATCCCCGGGATGGGCCAGTTCCCATTAAAGCTTAGCTCTTTCTGGTAGGAATCTACAGAAGTCAGCAAGAAGCAGCTGCCGCAGTCCACTGTGGTTTTTTCTGCCATTCCCCTCACAGTCCAACGCAGGTGGACACGGGCCCCGTCACAGGACGGGCAAGCAGCTCCCAGCCGGCTGGCCTGTGCCTGTTCCCAGCGGCATGGACGAATCTCTCCTTGCTCCACACCTTCACTGTTTGGCAGGCTCTTCACCTGGGTGTGGGCCTTTGCAAAGCTCCACTGCTGCTACTGATTTGGAATTGAGTCAGATCCTCTGGCTGCACAGGCAGAGCTCCCACACGCTCTCTGGTAGCTGAGGAGTGCAGCGCTGGTTTGTCTTTGGGCTCCCTGGAATCCCGGAGCTCCAGCAGCGCCACAGGGAGCTTTCTCTCTCCATCTTCCACCTCTGCTCCGCCACAGGCTGCCTTTGGCAGGGGGAAGCCTCCTCGCGGCTCCCGTTCCCACGCTGCCCTCTTAGCAGCACTGCACACAGGTCCTCCTCCCGGCCACAAAGCTACCGCTAGAGCCAATAACATCTAAAAGCTACAGCTGGTACTGTGAAAGGGACAGAATCTGCTCAGTGGGAAGAAAAGCCTGAGATGAGGAAAAAGACAAAGGAAAGAAGGGAAACAGAAAGAAGTGAAAAGATGTATTCATGCATATTTACAGGATGGTCTGGATAACTGTACTGCTGGTTTCTGCTGGTCTATTGAAAGGATTATCTAAGGCTTAAATTTTATCGTATTTTTAATTTATATACGTTTAAAATGAATTTTGCATGTTTATATCTGATAACCCAAACAACGAATTTGGAAATACCATTATGCAATACAACAAACATTGTTGAACTCTTATTACTTTGCCTAATAAAAATTTATATCATTTCTAATGTTTTTTTTTTTTAACCATTCTGTACTCTTTAAAAACCAAAACATAAAAAATCCAGAGCTGACTTATTCAGCCGCCTTGGGACTAAGTGCACTCCCCTGGATCAAATCCCCACAGCGGCGGGGACAGCATCAGCTTCGGTCCAGCCGGTGGACAGGCAGCTGGGGACGGGAAACCAGGCGCTGCTAGTGGAGCGGGGAGGGGGCTTCCTGGGCTCTGGCAGCGCACGCCCACGCTCACTATAAGTTTCCGGGAGCCCAGAGGAGGAGGAAATGAGCAACTCTTGGACAACTGCTATCCCCCGTCTGCCTCTTTTTTCAATACCAATTTTTGAGAAATATTACAGATAAAGCCGCGGATGCCCACAGCATGGGGCTCCCAACTAGGAATCCACTGGGCGCTCACCACTTCACAAGCGGTGAGTGTGAAGGAAGCCAAAGCGCAGGAAATAGGCAGCCGGTTCTCGATCGCACAGCATCCGCGTTTTCCTTCCCTGGACTTCTGTAACCAAGTGTCACGAACTGTGCAGCTTCAAATAGCAGGGATCTGACTCCACACTTCTAGAGGTTCAGAGTCCAGAATCGCGTCGGGGGCAGCACTCCCCGAGACCCTGGACGGGCTCCTGTCCTGCTTCCTGCGCTTTTCTGGCCGGCAGACCTTGCAGGTCAGATGTGTCAGCCCAGTCTGTCTTCCTCTTCACATATCTGCATCTCAGAGCCTCACAATGGACACAAGTCCATTGGATTAGGGCCCAGTACAATGCTCTTATTTTAACTTGATTCCATATGTAAGCCTCTTATCACTCATGTCAGTGACCTTCCCATCCCTGGGGGAAAATGCTCAACTCTGGAACTTAAAGGAAGAGGGATTTATTGTGGCTCAGAGTTTCGGTGGGTTCAGCTGTGGTTGACTGACTCCTCAGCAGAAGTGCTGCATGGTGCAAGGGCGTGGCAGTAGAGACACCGCACGACAGCCATGAAACAGTGTGGAGAAGGGAGCCTCAACAGAGAGTGCAGGGGCCAGCCAGATAGCTCAGCAGATTGAAGAGCCTGCTTAGGCAGAGCGCAGCTGCCAGGACTTGATCTCCGACCTGCCATGCTGGCTCTGGCCCTGGGGCGCACTGAGACAGCGATTAAGACTGGGTATGGTGGCCTGTGCCTGTAATCCCAGACCTTGGGAGGCTGAAAACAGAAGAATCACAAGTCCGATCTACATAGTGAGACCTTGTAGACCCTGTAGACCCTGTCCTACATATGAGAGAGAGAGAGAGAGAGAGAGAGAGAGAGAGAGAGAGAGAGAACACAGGCCTCCAGGTCACGCCTCCAGCGGCCCCCTCTACCCAGGCCCTACCTCTGCCTCCAGCGGCCCCCTCTACCCAGGCCCCACCTCCTAGCGGCACAGTTTGCTACTAAACTCATACAATGGATGAGTCCACTGAGGAGTATGCGATCACCTTCCGAGCCCATGAAACTTTGCATAACAACCCTACTTGCAAGTAAGGCTGCGTTTGCAGGTCCTGGGGATGGAGACTTAGAGGCATCTTCTTGGGGAACAGGAGAGCACCCTGAAAAGACCTGGTTCTGAGTCCTTCCTACATTGAGCCTGAGGTCCACAGGCCAGCGTTGGCTCCCATGGTGGGGGGCCAGGAGTGTCTGCTAGGGGCTTCTCGTGGGGGGACCTGCGCTCAGAGCAGCAGCCACCCATCTGCTCAAGCCAAGCTGGGAAGGGTGAGGAGGGTGAAGCAGAGCAGGCAGGAGGGGGAGGGTGCCCCGCCCCCAGGGGGAACAAAGCTCTGTGATGACTGCAAAGAGAAAAGAAAGAGGGAAAAGCCAGAGAGAGCTGAGCGTCTTGCGGGGCAGAAGTAGGAGGGTTACAAGAACCGTGCGTGGGAACGCAGACCTCGGGACACCACACGGCCTCCTCAGTTGTCCTGGGGTCATGATGACAGGGCAAGAGAGACTCCATTTTCTTCATGTAACTCTTAAAAGAAAGTCACTTAAGTCCACTTAAACTGCAGACCAGCTCACTCCTCCCCCCCCCCTCGTGGGGAATCATAGAGCCGTAACAGTAGAAGCAAACAGAACAAATTGAGAAGGAGGCTCAACGTTAGAGCACAACAGTCACCTAACCACCAGATGGACAACTTCTGGGAAGCATAAGCCTTGTGACAATGATGTGACATCCCTGTGAAATTCCAGAAACTGAGGTGAAGTGAGGATGCAGTTACTATGGAAACCTAAAAGACACGCAAGGTGTGTTCCAAGTCCACCTGGCGCCAGCACTGGTCCCGGAGTTCTGCCATGGCTGTTGGATGGCCAGCTTTAGTACAGCTTCCTTGTTCCTGTATCCCCAGTCTCCTGGGAGTGCGTTTCTCCTTGAGCTTGCCGTAACAATGAGCAAGAAGCCAGGGAGTGAGCGACAGGCTCCCACAGAGGCGCTTGTGCGTTGCCAAGCCCTCGCGGATCTGGGAGGTCTGCACCACCAGCACCATTCCATACTACACAGGAGAAACCGAGGCTCCCAGAGCTTACACCGGCTGGGCAGAGGCAGAGCAGAATCTGGGGTACACCGGGGACTCATCTTGCTGGGCTTGGAGCTGCAGGATGTGCGGTCACAGCAGGGACAGATGGTGGGCCAGGTCCTGGGGTCCAGGTCTCCTCACGCACTCATTCACTGTGTGCTTTCCGGAAGGCACAGGAGCCCTCCGGGGAGAGAGCAAAGGGCTTGAGAAGCTGACCTGCAGGGAAACAGGACGGGCCTGAAGACCCTGTGCTCCTTGTCCTCGCCACTGTCACACTGTTATTCAAGAGGATGGGACCCAAACAGGCTGAGCTGAGGAAGACCTTCCTGAGTCACTGCTGGCCACCCTCCCCGGCCGGCCGGGCTGCATGCTCCCCATGTTTCCTCCCGCGCAGTCAGTGCTTTAATTAACATGACTTCATCAGACTCTGGAGGCACAGCCAACAGAGGCACCGAAGCAGCAATCACTTTCCGAGGATGGAGCCTGGCAAGCTGGAGGTTTCTCATGAAGGAAAATGACTGTGGGAGGCCTCGGGACCAAGGTGGGGACTGGGAGGGAGGGGGAGCTGCTTTCTGTGGGGGAGGGGGACATCAGCAGATGCCTCGCCTAGACTTCTGGCGTGATCTGGGATTTCTGAGGGCAAGCCTGGCTGGACTGGCAGTGCCTCTTGGCTTGTTCCACTTGGGAAACGGGGCCTCATTTTGGTTAGAACTGCCTGCCTGAGCCGGCCGCTTCCCTGTGTTTTTCTGTCTCACTCCTACACAGCCCCTACCATGCAGGAAGCCACTGTGCCTGCCCAGACCCCCTGCCTCCTGTGCCCACTCCTGTGTCCCAGCTGGACAGTCTGCACTGTGCTTGACCCCAGGGGCCTTCCATGGAGGTGGAATATAAGCCACAAACACCCCTGACATTGTTTAGTGGCCATATTTTCCCTTTTTTTTTTATTTTTTTTTTATTTTTTTAGGGAAGTGTTTACAGGGTGTTCAGGGGCTCACTACTAGATCAGACTCATAGTGATCCTCCTGTTTACAGCCCCCCAAGAGCTGGGATTACAGGCACATGCCACCGTGCCCAGTCTCAATTGCTGTCTCAGAGTGCCCCAGAGGCAGAGCTGGCACAGTAAGCCCAGGGATTAAACCCCTGGCCCCTGTAACCTGCTTGCAGGCACTTTACTTTTTATTTTTTAATTAATTTTATTGAGAAACAGCAATGAGACAGTTTCAAAACTGATTAGTAGGACAGTTTCAATAATTCATACATTTCATACTGTTGTCTTTGCAGTGGTTATTCATAGTACCAGATGCAGATGTAATATCCTGTCCAAAGACTATTAGTACAAAGCTTTCTTCTCATTGAATTAAAAAGTAGCTGTATATCTATCCTATTTTGTATATACAGGTACAAAATGGTCCTTCAGTTATATCCCCTTTTCTAGTTTAGTCAGAGATGGGTATTCCATTGCCATTTAATTATTGTAGATACATGAATTCAGCAAAATATTCCAATATAGTTCAGTATTCCATAATAGTAGTAGGTTTTCCGTAAGGCTGACAATGTCCAAAGTTGTTGACTTGAGCCTTCTACAGCTCAGCATGTTAATCTAGCTTTACGTTTTTATACTTTTCTGCTGGATGGTTAAGACCAAAGTAAAGCAAAATCTATATAGCAAGAAATGTAACTTTTGTGTTGGACAAGGTCAGTCAAATCCCCTCAGGATTTACCCTGAAACCCTGTACCATAGTTTGTAGATCCTTTGTCAGTGTCAGCCATGAGGATGAGTCACTGCCATTGCTTGACCAATTTTCTCTCTGTGAAAGCCAGAGAGAAAGTTTTCTCTCCATGTGACTCTCCTTAGGCACACTACAGATCATCGATCGCATTCCTCTGTGGCCCCACAATCTCCTTGATCAGAAAATTTGGAACATTACTGAATTACAGGATGTTACAGTGCAGGTTCTCCTATATCCTGAATCCTCACTGACCTTGAAAGGCTAGGGAAAAATTGTTGGCTGTCCTTGCAGCCCTTCTTTTTCTCTAATTTTTGGTCTACAAACTTAAGTTGCTAACCCTCAAGAGAAGCTTAATGATATTATTACCCTATAACATAGGCAGTTGAGCTTAACCTATCTTTATGCTGAGCTATTTCGCCAGCCCTCTGTTTTTTCAAAAATAAAAATAAACAGATGAAATTTTAATAGCAGATTTGACTTAGCCTAATAAATGCAAAGGATTGTCACCTTAGCATATAATCAATATTTAGATTCATTATGGCTTTACACCGCTAAGCCTCCAAAATCCAGGGTGTATATCTATCCTATTTTGTATATACAGGTACAAAATGGACATATGAAATTTCTCTCTGTGAAAGCCAGAGAGAAAGTTTTCTCTCCATGTGACTCTCCTTAGGCACACTACAGATCATCAATCGCATTCCTCTATGTCCACCTCAGCTCAGAGTAGCCGTACTTCTAGCACTCAGGACCCACCGGCAGCTGCCAGGTTGGACCACACTGCCCTGCACATCAGGCAGTTGCCTGGTGTCCGTTTACCACGTGGCACCTTGAGCCCCGTGGGACCATGGGGGTGGGGCGGGCATCTCCCACCAAGGAGCACCTGGACATCCCCAGGACACCATCTCAGGGGTCTGCAGGACACTGCCGCGCTGCTCGGGACATGGGAAGCTGCTCTCCCTTTGCCTGGAGGCCCTCTCGTGTACTGTTCTGCTGCGACACTTGCAGAACTGGAAGGAGCTTAGGAGAATGAACGGCCTCCGTGACCACAGGAGCCCTCCTATTCCTGGCTTCTAACCTTCCCTCTCCCCTCCCCTGGCACCTCGTGGGCACTCAGCAATCTACCCTGAAGAGGTGAATGGACCACTTGTGGACTTAAAGACTAAACAGCTGAATGAGTTGATTCTTCCTTGCTTGATCATTACTAGTGTTTTGGATTGGCCTGACCGAAACAGAGGTTCTTTATGGTTGGGGGCTGTAGCATAGAAGAGATTTGGACTTTGGAATCACCTGGATCTGGATTCAAATCCTGACACTGTGAACATTTGCTGAGAGCCCTGAGCAGGGCTGACCTCTCTGACCTCTTTCTCGCCATTTAGATGCAATCGACACAGATGAGCAGCTGCTCGGTGAGTAGCTGCTCAACTGAGTTGGGCTGAGTTCAGGTTCACATATAGAGTCTGGGATCCCTGGGGAGGGAAGGCTAACTTGCTTGGGAGAAGGAGGCCCAGGCACACAACCCCCTGAGAGGAGATGCCTTTGCTGAATCAGTCTGGGGAGGACTCGGCATGTTAACACAGACGCAGCAGCCAGGTGTCTTGTTCAGAGACCCGGAGGAGACCCTGTTGTGGACAGACAGAGAAATGGCACCTCGGTGCAAGAGTCCACAGAGCGGGCAGCACTGGGGTCTGGTCCCCCAAGCCCGCAGGAGCGCCTGTGTGCTTAGTTGAGCTGCTGACCTCATTTTATTCCTGCCTGTTAGAAAGGAATGCCCTGGCCGTGTCCAACCCAGAAGGACAGGGCTTGAATAATTTATCAGGTCACTCAGCAGGGAGCTCATGAATGCTTAAACCCCTTAAGGGCTTTCCAGGGAGGACCAGCATCTACCCCAGGATCTCAGGGGCTCCCTGCCATCTTCATCTGGATCCCAGATGGGGCAGGATGACAAGCTCGTGGCCCCCTGCTGTGGCCTTCAAGGCTTAGAGCCTTTCACAGGAACACTGTGTTTCTTATCTCTGAGTCTCTAGTGCTGAGGACACATGAATTATGTATCCAGCACTTGGCAGAGCCGCAATGTTCCTGGACCCAAGGCCCGTCCTTCCCACAGCCCCATGCCACACCACCTGGGCAGGCAGCCTCTGGTCTCTTCCCTCTCAGCTCCCTGTGGCTGAGTTTGGCCACTTGGCTGTGACTGGCTTCTACATAATCCAACTTCCTGCCCATCTCCCTGCTGGTGGGCAGGAGCTAGAGAGGAACCATAGCTAGAGCTATAACGCTGCTAGCTGGGCCGCCAGCAGTGCCTCGCACAGAGCCAGGCCTGTTACTCTAAACCCTTCCTCTCACACCTGCACACTCGGGGTAAGGGGGGACACCAGCCTGCAATGGGGTGGCGCATGGCCTTGGTGCCATCACAAGCTTCTGCACTTGCAGGCAGACGGGAGCGAGTCTGCCCGCTGGCCAGAGGAAGATGCGGCCGTACCCTCTCACAAGCCACAGCTCAGAGCTAAGGTGGCACTGCCTACGCTGACAGGAGCGGGGAGGACCTCCTGCAGAGCGGGCTTCAAGGAAAGATGTAGAAGAGATTTCTGGGCAGAAGTGCAGAAGACTAATTCCCAGAAAGAAGCACACTTGGCCAGGTATGCACCAGGGACAGAGGGAAGCCACGTGGCCGGGGGGTGAGAATGAGTGGAAGACAGAGAGGACTGAGACTTGGCTCCCGGGTCTAGCACCCCCTGGGGGACTTGGCCGAAGCCCTCTTTCCTCTGGGCAGATGTAGCCCCTCCCCTGGCCATAGGAGGGCCACGGGTAGAAGCACAAGCACTTCCCCACCAGGGACCCCGGGCCGTGGGCAGCCCGTAGAACTGCTCTCGGAGGACCTAGGTAGGACTGTCGCCTCCTGAGATGGATGCAGGTGGAGACACAGGCCAGGATAACTGAGCCTCTATGGGCACTGGGGGAGGCTGCTGAGCAGGCAGCTGGGGTGCCCCTCTGGGGCTCTGGACAGAGCTCTGGATGTGCTGAACGGGGCATTTTACACGCTAGGGTGAGATTACTCAAGCAGTAGAGGAAAATGATCTTTCCTCATTTGCCAGTGGTGAGGGCCCAGAAAATGCCTGGAATCAAAATTTAAGGAAGCAACTGCTGTGTGCGCCCCGCAAATGGAGGGTTGGAATCTAAGCGTGAAGGGCACCTTAAATGCTGTACCTGCTTATAGCTAGCCCTGGTCCTGGAGTTCAAACGAGACCAAGCTGTCATTAAACCAAGTTTGTTTAACTGAACTTCCTTTTGTTTGAAAAAAAAAAAAAAAAACTTTAATCATTAATTCGCATTCCTATATAAACACAAAAATTTGCATCATAGTCCTAAGCATTAAAGCTGTGACTATGAAACTATTAAGAAAAAAAAAAGTGAAAATTTCATGACTTTGAGGTAGGAAAAAAATCAATTGGATTTTACCAAAGGTAAGAACTTTTCTTTGAGAAATACCGCGACAAAATGAAGATAGGAAAGGAATAAAGCAAAAGCAAGCCACAGCCCAGCTCGGCCAGGGGTGTGCACAGAGAGGAGACGGCGTGCAGGCTCCTGAGGAGGCCGCTGCCCGGGCCTGCGCTGGCTCCCCAGGGGCGAGAGGAGAAGGGCTGGCCAGGGCTCCGTGCTCCACACTCGCGGCACAGGCAGGACCAGCCCACGGCGGGGAACGGGCCAGGGACGTGGCTCCGTGGCACCAAGCCTGCTTGGCAAGCAGGAGGCCCTGGGTTCCATTTCTGGTGCAGGAAAAAAAAAACAAAAAAAAAAAACAAAGATGGAGAACAACTGAGAGATGAACCGGTGAGGGAAACGTGGGGAGTGTTTTGCAATATTAGTCAGCTGGAGAAGGGGATCCCGCCACTTGCCAAGCGTGGCTGACACGATGGTAAGTGAAATGAAGCAAAACCCACAAAGAAAAGTACAGTCTGAAGCAGTGCAAATAGAAAAGTGGGTGTCTCAAGACCTAAAACATCACTGTGGTTAAGTTGGGTGCAGGAAGCACGCGGGATGTCGTCCAAGGAGCACAGAGGTGCAGTTCTTCGGGATGAGAAGGCCAGGGATCCAGCGCACAGCTCAAGGGCTGTAGCCGGCAACACTGCACCATGCTCGGAAATACGCCGAGGAGGTCTTGGGTACTCATACTGCTCAAAAAGAGGAAGGAGGGAGGGAGAGAGGGATGGAGAGAGGGAGGAGGGAAAGGAGAGGAAGAGAAGGAGGGCAGGGAGGGGAGGCGGAAGGCAGGCTGGCAGATAATTCTGACATGCTAATTAGCTTGACCGTAGTCATCACCTCACTATGTATATCAAGATAAATGTACCAAAATATCATATATACCTTAAATATATACAATAGAAGGTCAAATTTAATTAAATAAAATTTAAAGTTTGAAAAAGCCTAAAAATATTTGCGGTACATATGTCAGACCTGGACTTGGATTTAAAATACATAAAGGAGTCTCACAACCTGATAATAAAATGACCAGCAATCCAACCTTGTAAGGAGCAGGCAAGAGATCAGAACTGACCATTCACAAGAGAAAACAGGCAAATGGCAAATGGCCAGCAAGCAGGAGTTGATGGCCGTGGTCATCGGTCACCAGAGAAATGTAAGTACAGCTTCACACCCAAGAGAACAGATGGAACGTAAGCAAAGCAAGCAGCAGGCGCTGCGGAGGGTGCGAGGCTGCCGGAGCGCGCGTCCTGCCGGTGCAAGCGTAGCTGTACAGTCGCCCTGTGGAGCAGGTCAGCAGTCCCCAGCCACCACACACCGAGGCAAATTCCACTTCCGCACCAAGGCTTACACACAGACGTGCATGGGTTTGATTGATAATTCCCGAAGGCTTGGAAAGATCCATTTACAAGAGAAGGAGCCCAAGGCTGATAAATCTGTACATCGGAATATTCCTCCACGGTGAAAATGGAGCTACGATAAATATGACCTTTGCTGATTCTCCAGAGCTTCATCATGACGAGCCATGGGGGAGGCGTTCCATGTGGTTCCGTCTGTGGAAAATCCTAGGAAGGAAACGCTCTCCTGCAGCCCGGGTGATAGCAAGCTGGGCCCGTCCTCACGGGCTTGGCAGGAAAGGGCTGGGGGCTGGCTGCACAGGGGCCAGAGCGGCCTTCTGTGGGGAACATGTCCTGAATCTTGATTACCATGCTGGTTGTGCGCCATGAGTCACCAACCTAGACACGTAAAACAGGCTCATTAATGTAAGTGAGACATCAGTGGACTGACTGAAAGTACCTCAGGGTCCATCTCTGGCCCTTGTTACTCTGAATGTGCAATCTAAGGATGTTTTTTATTCTCCACAGACATGATTTAAAAGTTCTGTTTTCTGCCAAGAAACAGTGAACACTAGAAATGAACTCAATGTTGCTGGGGCCCCGTCTATTCCTTCTCTAAAAGGTGAAAGATCCGGTCCTAGAGAAGAAGGGAGATGGCTGGGGACAAATGACTTGGCGTGGATACTGGCTACAGGGTGCTTAGAGCTTGTAAAGCTGAAGCCAAACATGGAGCCAGCTTGCCTGCCTCTCCCCAGTCCCTCTTCTCCTTCCAGGCTAGATCCTAAGGGATCTCAGTGGCTACTGGCTAGGGCCAGACCAGATGGCAGGCGCTGCGTGTACTCCGAGGTCTGAGGCGCCTGTGAGCTGACACGTCCGGCCCAGGAGCGCACCCCAATGTCCGCGAGCATCCTGCACCCTGCTTGCTGCTCGGGCTCTCCATCCTCATCGTGGTCCTTCCTGCCTCCCTGGTCCTCAGAGGGAAGGAGTGAAGCCACAGAGGGCCACGCTACCCGCTCGCACTCAGTGTTGTGCTGGGAGTTCTGGCCGGCGCAGTAAGAAAGGAAGGAAACAAAGAGTAAGAAGATTAGAAAGGAAGAAATGAAGAGATGCCTATTTGCAGAAGACATGAAGGTCTGCATAGAAAATTCCAAAAATTCTACAAAGAAAAACTTATCCAAGGGCTACTAAGTTCTAGGTCACAGGGTCGAGGCAAAGGTCTGACATCAAGGATTTGAAAGCAGGCATCCCCTTCAGACAGAATACCAGTGACCAGCAGCAAGTTGCTGAGACTGATGCCCTCTTAAGCGAAGCTTCACACAGCACCCACCGCTTGCTCCCCTCCAGCCCTGCTGCTGCCAGGGGACACCGCGGCCGTCCCTCCGAGGGTGAGCAGCAGGACGTGCTCGTGGATGCAGAGCGGGGGCTGCCAGACACTGTCCCCCACGGACACGTGACCCTGGACTTGCCAGCCCTGGCTCTGTCAGCAGTACATTCCTGTGGCTGGCAACTCACCTAGCTCCTGGTATTCTCTTATAGCAGCAGGGACAGATCAAGATGAATCCCACTTAGAGTAGCTGAGAAAGGAAAGAAGAAAGAAAGAAACGAACAAGGAGAAATATAGGTATACACTGAAAAGTTTTCTAGAACTTATATACAGGAAGGTACATAATATTTTTTTTCATAATATTTTATGTATTTGGTGCAGGGTCTCACTACACAGCTCGGACTCGTAGTGATCCTCCTGTTTTCAACCTCCCCAGCACTGGGATTACAGGCATGAGCTACCACACCTGGACTCGGTCGCCAGCTCAGCACACCCAGGGCGGGGCCAGCGTGGCATGTGGCACTGGGAATCAAACCGCAGGCCCTGTGCTTGCCAAAGCAGGCGCTCAATCCAATGAGCTATCTTGCTAGCCTGAAACTCCATAACCTTGATGGACACAGAAGATCTATGTAATTGGCCGTGTGTTCATAGACTAGAAAAATCATCATAGTAAAGATGTGATCTCGCCTAAGTTTGATACATAAAGTTAATATAATTATATGCACATATATTCAAAGATTTACATGGGAAAGCAAAAGAACAGGCTAAATAATTTGAAAAAATAAAAAAGTAGGTAGAACTGTCTACCTGGTTTGAAATCTTATGAAGCTATAATGATTGAGATGGCACGGAATGTGGCAGAGTGATAGACACTCAGGTTAGTGGAACAAAATAGAGAACCTAGAAATAGGCCAGCACAGGGGGGCTTACCTGCTTTTGGCAAAGATACAAAAGCGATCAGGGAGAGCAAAGAGCTGCTCAATCAGTGGGGCTAGAGCAAGAGGCTATCCCCTATCGACTCAGTCTTCTGTTCCTCTTACAACACTGATGTTGAATCAAAACATGGTTCTTGGGTCTTACTTCAAGCTATAGCCCCAGCTCTCTTTCACCATTTTTTTTTTTTTTTTTTAGAAATCACTTATTTATTTATTTGGTACAGGGTCTCTCTACACAGCTCACACTCACAGTGGTCCTCCTGTCTCAGCCTGCCCAGCACTGGGATTATAGACTTGCTCCACTATGCTCACTTTTGGTGGCCAGCACACCGCAGGTTCCAGGGCTGGCACGGCACGCAGTACCAGGGATCAAACCCGAGTCCTTGTGCTTGTGAGGCAGGCATCAAGCTATCTTCCCAGCCCTCACCTTTTATTTTGAGGTGAACTTACATTCGTGATCCTCCTGCCTCAGCCTCCAGAGTGTGTACCACCATGGTTGGCATAATTCTCTACTCAATCTTACACCTTGTATAAAAATGAACTCAAAATTAAAACTAAATATGTCTATTAGGAGAGAATAGTCTTCAGAGCAAGGAGCTCTGAGATTTGACCCCACAAATATACAGTCGTAGAAGAAAACACAATGAGCTGGACTGCCCCAAGGCCTAAGCATCTACGCTGTGAAGGGCCTGGCCCAGAAGTTGAAAAGATAAACTGCAGACTAGGAGCATGTGCTTGCAAGCCAACTGTATGATGAAAAAGTAGTTTGCACAAATAACTCACACAATTCAAGAGTAAACAAATAACACAATCAGAAAATGGCAACAGACAAGAGCAGATTCTGCACCAAAGAGGACAGACAGAAGGCAGGGACACTAGAGAAGCTGCCCAACAGCACTGCTGTTGGGGAACACAGAAAAGGGCCCCAGGGCGGTACCACTGCTCTCCTACACAGGGCAGTGCCTGTATTGTCTGGGTTCTCCAGGGAAACAAAAGAGTCAGGGTGAGGGGCTGGCCCAGAAGATTCAGAGCCAAGAAGACCCTTAACCTGCAACCCACCGGCAGGGGGCGCAGGAAAGCGCTGGTTCAGCCAAAGTCCATGGACCTGAGGCCCACAAGGGTGATGTCCCAGCCAAGGGACAGGACTGGGAACGAACGAGCAAAGCCCCTTTCTCTCCCCTTCTGCTGCCCAGGTGCCCAGTGGTGCTCACCTGAAAGCGGAGGAGGCTCCTTTACCAGACCACCCACTCACGCCTAATCTCACTGTGGAACACCTCCAGGAAGTGGCGGGAAATAACATCCATTTCAGGGTTTCTAGC
The DNA here is from genome assembly GCA_004027165.1 of Ctenomys sociabilis. Classification (NCBI taxonomy): domain Eukaryota; kingdom Metazoa; phylum Chordata; class Mammalia; order Rodentia; family Ctenomyidae; genus Ctenomys; species Ctenomys sociabilis. The sequence goes on from PVKA01003839.1 coordinate 61,478, forward strand.
AGCTGATGTTTGAGGTTAATTATCACAACACCAGTCACAGGCAAGAATTGGAGAAAACAGTTGTGTTTTACTTGTGGGAATGTGAAATGGTACCACCACTGTGGAAAACAGTTCAGTAGTTCTTGAAAACATGAAAAATGTAGCCACGTACAATGGCCTACACATGCCTATAACCCCACTGCTGAGGCCGAGGCAGGAGGATGGACAGTTTGAGATCAGCCGGGCAACCTGGAGAAACCCTGTCTCAACATAAAAGTAAGAAAACCAAAGCCCGAAAAGGTCATGGTAGATGACATTTCAAGCTCATGCAAGGCCCTTGGTTCAGTCCTCACAATCAAAAATACAGAAAATGAAACAAACAAAATCTCCAAAGTGCAACTACCCTGTAACCCAGCAACTCAATTCCTGGGCATTTATCCCAGAAAAGTAAAGAACCTGTTCCTACAAAAACCTAAACGTGGGTGTTTATAGCAGCTTTATTCGTAATCACCATGAGCAGAAACAGCACAGATGCCCTATAACAGGTGTACGGCCAGATAAGCTGGTACATCCATGAAATAGAATCCTACCCAGCAGCAAAAAGGAACAAACTATGGACACAGAGGTCACCTGGCGAGTCTCCAGTGACCTTTACTGATCCCCTAGGTAATTCATTGCAAGGTTCCACTTGTGTCACATTCTTGACAAAACTGTGGTGGTGGCCCAGCACCAAAGGGTGGATGGGGCTGGTGTGGAACAGGGCTGGCCCTGAAGGAGCAAATGGAGGTGGAGGAGGCACTGTGACCGAACACCCATTGTGCCCACGTGGTCAGTGTGTGCACCCTGGTGGTGACAGTGCATCGTCACTCGGAAGGATATCACCCCAGGGAAAGCAGGGTGTAAAGTGTGCTGAGCTCTTTGTGTTGTCTCTCACAACTGCACATGAGCCTACGGTCCTCTGCAGATTAACATGCTTATTTCCAACAGCCATGACGGGATTTTCTTAGCAAAAGATTTGCAAGCTCTGCATACAAAAAATTACCACCATTATTATTTTACATCTCAGGCCTGTATTTGCGCGTGCTACTATCTTTCTTCGATTTCCATTCTTATTAGCACATGTCGGCAGTGCATAGGGATCCCTTCCCTCACTGCAGGGGCTGGTGCACATGCGCAGCACAGCTTATCCCCTTCTAGGTCTTCTTCCTCTCCCCTCCCTCCATCTCTTAAATAGGGCTCCGTCACGTGCTTCAGGGGAAGTGCTCACATTCTTTAGTATGGCAGTCATCTCCCAAAGAGGCTGAGATGACAGGATCCAGTCCAGTCTGTTGCACGGAGCCAACAAGGTGATTTCAAAAATGCACCCGGAAGGGTGGAAGATCAATAGGAATCAAGAAGCTCCTGGGGAAGAACAGAGTGAGGACGGCTGCCTGGCCACGCTCAGCGGGTCTTACATGCAGTAACTGAGTCAGAATAGCCTCAGTGCTGGGAGTGATGAGCCGGTTGTGGACAGAGAAATGGGCCCAGCCTTGCACAGATAGCTGCACTGGGCACCGTAGGAAGGGGCCGCTGTGGCCAGTGGGGTGGGGCTGATGGAGTCTCCCCTTAGGAAAATGAAAATTGCGTCCTGGCCGTGTGCCTTAAAAACCTAGTTATAAAAGAGCTAAATAATAGAAAGAAAAATATTTTTTTAGATTATCTTATTTTAGATAATATCTTATCTTAGAATATTATCTTATTATGACCTCATAGTAGGATAAGATAGTATCTGTTATGGTCTCAGGTCTGGAAAAGATTTCTTGAGCAAAAGTTAACTGTAAAGGAAAATACTGTAAATTTTGAGTAACTTAAAATTGAGAACAACTGTCTATGAAAACACATAGTAAGTGAAAATAAATATCAAAGATGAAAGAAGCTATTTATGACACCTAGACACGGATAGTTCTACAGAGTCATAGGAAAAATATCAACAACGAATTTCAAAGAGTGCTTTGTGAAGGGTGTCCCTTGCCTGAGGTAGTGAGAGATTGGCCAACAGATAAAATGCATAAAATGTGTAACTCCAGGAGGCTTTGGAGAAACAAGGGCTCAACTCAAGTGAATCATTGCTTCATCCTATCACACTGGCAAGAATAAAACAACACAAGGTGTTGGTGAAGAATTGGAGCAATAAGAACTCATGCATGCTATGGATTGGGTAAAACTCCTTGAAAATTGGCAATTATAGATATTTAGTAAAAGATGCCATGATCTAAGCATGTGCCCCAGTAGTTTCTCTCACAGAACATTCTCTGCATCAAGAGACAAGCTCTAGAATGTTCACCGAGCACTGTTTTCTGTGGCAGAATATCTGGAGTTCGTGCATATATCCATCAAAAGGCTGGGGTGGCAACACAGTGTGCTGCAGACCTTCGGCTCACACTTAATGGAATACATCAAAAAGCATCTTCACTTTTCCATAAAACATTAAAGCACATAAACTATAACGAAAAGCAAGAGTAAGCAAGAGTAAGACTTAAGACGAAAGAGACAGCTAATAGTGGGGCAGGCCAGGGAGATGGCTCAGTGGAATAAGCACTTCCCTGACAGGCGCAAGGGCCTGAGTTCAATCCCCAGTTCCACCAAAAACAAAAATAAAAAATTAAATTAAATTAAATAAATAAATAAAAAATAGTGAGACAGGTGGGGCAGGTAGGAGGTGCTTCTGGGGTCTGTTGCACCAGTCTAAAGACTGTTATTTATTCTGCAATTCCTTGAAGTGCAAGGCACTTTGTCATTATTTAAACTGCACATCCATTGTGCATGCGTGTGCGTGTGTGTACCCGTGCGCCCTTTCAGGAGCACGAGACTCAGCCTAAAGAGCGTAGTGTTTTTACAACAAGCCAGGAGACACAGAAGGTCCTGCAAAGTGGCCAGACAGGAGACAGGGATGGGAAGGTAGCAGCAACCATGCACAGGAGAGGCGCAGGCCTGGCTGAGCTGGGGTCTGAGGACTGGGTGTGAGGGCAGGGCCGGAAGGCTGGATACAGTGTGGAGAAACAGGAGGAAAGGAAACATGAGGGTGGAGGGAGGAGGAAGCAGGAGGAGGGAGGATGAAAAAGAAGGGAAAGAGAGGGGAGAGGACCAGAAGGAGGCAGAAGGAAGGGAGAGAAGCCTTCCTGGAAGCCAGTGGGGACCAGTAAGGCCCTGGCGCTTCCCCCAGCCCCGCCTGGCTGCGGGATGACCTCGAACACCTGCCCCATCTCTCCACTCAATAACTTCGTATCCACGCCAAGGTCCAGGAGTCCTGGGCTGCCTCCCTCACAGGTCGTCCCAGGCTCAAGACAAGCACACCTGAGTCCTGGAAGCGCCACCCTCGGGGAGGACCAGGTAACAGGCACGGAGACCCTTGGAGGTGGTGACAGCGTGCAGCTGCCTCCCAGCCTGGGGTCGCACCCCCCACACACACCTCTAGGCCCCTCCTATGCTCCCCCATTTCCCCTGTGGCATCAGTGCAGCTTGGCTTGTGAGAGCACCTACAGGAGCTCCTCGGGCCCAACCCGACCAGGTGGGAGCTCACCGCGTCCTGCCCTGGAGGACATTACTTTCGGTGCGTGGGTTCTGCAAATCCGTAGTATTTTGTAGACAAGAAACTCCTGGTTTATAGAGATACTGACTTGCCCAAGACAAAGGCGAAACTAGATTTCAAACTTTGTTCTGCCTGGCTCCAGAGCCAGGTGCATACTGGGCACCGGGTATCGAGTTGGCGCCGCAAGCCGGGTCCCATGGCTCACGGGTCCTCAGGCTCCGGAGCCCAGCGCGCCAACTCCAGGAACGAAGGCAGTGCCCAGGGCGCACGGAGGGCCGGGGCCGCTGCACAGGGCGGGGCGCAATACCGAGACCCTTGGGCTGGAGGCTGGCGGCTGGCTGTTGTACTCACCCCTGGCCTCAGTTTCCCCACTAGGCACGCAGCTGGGGACCGCTGCCGCGCCCTGCCTCTGGGATGGGGTTGGGTGTGGTCACGTGGAGGGGCGTGGTTCCCCAGCCCCGCCCAGGCTCCGCCCCCGGCCCGCCCGCTCCGCTGCTGCTGCTGCCCGAGCCCAGCGACAGCGGGGGCGACGTTCGGGCTCTGGACGCCGCCACGCCGGGGCTGGTGCGGTCCGCGCAGGGGTCCCGGGACGCCTGCTCGCTGCTCTACCTGCGCCCGGCGAGCGGTGTGGACAGCTGGAGCAGCTCCAGCCGCAGCGAGGACGCGAGCGCGGGCGGCGGCCCAAGCAGCACCGACACCATGGATCTCTCTTTCATGGCTGCTCAGGTAACGGGGACCCTGCTCCACGCGACCTGGTCACGGAGTTTGAGGAGAGGCTCGGGGCCCGCTCCCTCCCGGCCGCTGCTGCGCGCCGGCGGCTCCCGGGCTCTGTCCTGGTCCTTTGTCCCGAGCCGGCGGCCCCACCTGTGCGCGCGCCTGGGGTGGCGGGTTCAGCTTGGGGTGGGGCTCAGGGCTCCCAGTGCAGGGCCCTCAGGAACAGAAGGTTTGGAGGAACCTGGGCAGCAGGCGTCACCTCCTCCCCACCCCACCCCCCACCTGCTGTGCCCTCCCCGACCCTAGAGCCACCGAGGCTGGCGAGCACGGCCCGGGTGGGTGAGCTACCCTAACCCTCTGTTCCGTGCGCTGTGCTGTGTGGGTAGTCTGTGGCTTGCTAGTGACCTCGAGCGTGCCCGTCCCCTTTGAGCGAGGACTGTAGCCCCTGCTGCTCGAGGGCGCCAGTGGGAATGGCCTTGTAACCCCTAGACATAGAAGCCCAGAGATCATTTATCCAGTTTTGTTTTGCGCCGGATCTAATGGCCATCAGTGCCGCGGCAGGCCCACAATCCTTTCCTCCAAGCAAACAGGCTGCCTGCGCTGGGAAACAATGGACCGCCCCCACCAGCTCAGCTAGGCCAACAGCCACCCTCTACTCCCTTTCTCCCACCCCCACCTCCGGCTTCCACCCCCAGTGGGAATTGCCTTCTGGCCTCCACGCTCTGGAGCCAGAACAAAAGGGGACCCTTTTCTGGAGCAGCATGTGCCTGGGAGACAGTGTGGACCGCAGGCCGGCTCCGTGTATTGCGGACAGGAAGCCCCATCTACCAGTCAGATCTTACTGCTCCTGTGCTTGTGGTGGTCGCTTTGGGGGCCAAGGGTGGGGCTGCCACCCAGGCCCTTACTGGCCCCTGGATACGCAGCAGGAATCCCACCTGCTGCTGTTTTCTAACACTGAAAGGAAGTTGGAGGGACACTTCTCAACTTCCTGTGGTAGGAGCTGGCAAAATGTAGACTGTAGTGTAGTGGTGGGCGGTATCCAGTGGGGAGGCATCAGAGGAGGACGTGGGGTCCCCAGGCCAGCTCCCACGAGTGCAGATCCCAGCTGTCCTCTGCCCCTGAGTGAGTCTTCCAAATGTTGACTGCTCCTAGGAGGATTGCTGGTCCTTTTCCTGCCTGATCTTTGGGCTTCTGTTCCTGAACCCACGCTTGTAAATACTGTCATGTAGAAAAAGTCATCGCTCTTGTAGATTGAGGTGGCCTCAGCTAGGTGAAAACTGAGGAGGATTTACCTCTAGCAGGGATAGGAGTTTACCAGGTGTCTGTGGCTGCCTTCCCCTCTGGGTAGCCCCTGCATTTCCATGGTTACAAGGTAACTTGATCCTTGCTCCTGGAGCATCAACAGTTGCTATGGCAACTAGACAAAAATAAATGGGGCTTTTCAGCACCTATGGGTGAAACCTACAGAGAAACTGAGTTCTTTATCATTTTTTTTTTTTACAATTCATGTTCACTTGGCCAATTTTTTCTGCCAACAGATGCTTGGCACTGATCATTTGCTCAGTGCTGCGCTTGCCACAAGGAGCAGAAACACGAAGGTATTTACCAGTGGAAGATGGGCGTAGGTTTCCTGGGCATCTCCTTCATGCCCAGTGCAGGCTACTTGGCACACTTTAATGTGAAGCAGCCTCAGCAGTCTGCACTCCGCACTTTACACATTGTGATGTTAGACTTCAGCAAGATTAAATCATGCTCCCGAGGACACCGTTAGTAAGGAGAACTCCTTTCGGTTCTAGGCCAGAGCATCTGAGTCTCTGCCCAGCCAAGTTCTGGGTCTCCACCTTGTCACGGGGCAGCCTAGTTCAGGATGACTTGTTTGTGTCCTTCCTCTCGGAAGTGGTTTTGATATAGGGGAAATGAAACCCCCAACCTGTTAGATGTCAGGTGTGCCCCAAAATCAGAGAATGAATTCTAAAGAACAGTGGTGGGTAAGAATTGGCAAGGTTCATTGAGAAGTACCTGGCTTTCCAGCAGGGTCCCTGGGGGTGGTCTCAAGGCCCTTTGTCAGGGGTAATTTATACAGCAAGATCACAGTGTGGGTCCATCGTGGTCAAACTGCGAACAACCTATAGGTGACAAATATAGCTGCTTAGCTAATATTGATCCACTAGGGAAGCAAGGGACGTGGAAAGAACAAAGGCACATCTTGGGGAAGGGATGGGCCTGGATGCTCTGGGCATCGCCGGGGTGACTGATGGTAGCGGGCTTCCTGCACCATCAGGAAGCAGGGGCTAATTAGAGTACAGTGCCGGGGTACTGCTGCTCTCCGAGGGCGGCTGCAGGCCTGGCCACTGCATCTCTTTCTTGCGGCCTGGTTTTCTTCAGCTGCACGTCCAGCCACAATTCTGAGGTCTTTATTTATTTATTTATTTTTGCTGGCCTCCTTGAGAGCCTAGTCCCTCCCTGACTGTATTTATTTCTTGCTTGTTTGGCTGCCTATCATAGTCTCGCCATGGTGCCTCTCTGGACAGTGCCCCTGGGTGGTCCTAAGATGATTGTCTGGTGGGGGGGACTGAGCAGTGTTTGTCCTGAGCAGGCACTCACTCTCCACTCAGCTGTGTGCAGTGACCACCAGGGCTGAGTACTGTCCCTGTTCCCTCACACAGCCTCTTTTTTTGCAGTAGGGAGTTCATAGAGAAACATCCACGTGTCCCTACCTCCTCAGTGTTTTACACCTGCCTTAGCCAGGCACCAGGACAGGGGCTCAGGGGTTTAAAGGAACACAGGTTCTCTTTCTGCTACTTGCAAATGTAGGACAAATGGTGGACCAGCAAGGGCAATGGATTGAGTGCTGGGCGGGCAACAGACCTGGCTCAAAGCGGATCCTCAGCATATGGGACGGCATGGGATGTGTGTCCTGGAAAGGAGGGAATGGGAAGTGTCAAGAGGGAATGTCTGTCATTCGCAGGGTGCTGGGAATGGGGCTGGGGATAGATTAGGACTAGGGCAGATTCCCTCAGTGGTCCTGAGAAAAAGTGTATTCTAGGTGGAGAGATAGGGAGGTGGAGAAGCCCAGGAGATGCCCAGCCTTCTCCAGAGAACTAGAGGGTAAGGGGCAGAGCAGAGCTGAGAGAGAGGGCCAGCAGGGTTTAAGAGTTCACATTTAATCAGGCCAGTGGGAGTCACGCTAAGTTATGGGGGTGGGATTCGGAATGTAGTTGAAGCAGAGACTTGGGGAAAACTCTGAAAACTCTGCCCCGTACAGGTGCAAGCCCTGGAGCAGGGGGGCTCGGGAACATAGTTTTAGCTGGTGAACTGAGTGAAGCCAGGTCCGTGTGACTGCAGGCCCAAGTCTCCTCTTTGTGGTCCTGCTAAGTGTGGCTGCCGACGGGGGCTTAAAACGCAAGCAGAAAGCCACCTCAAGTGGGAAGATTTGTGTCCCCCATGCTGAACATTCAGGAGATGCCTGTCCTCCGTGGGTGTTCTGAGATGACATCCGGTGTCCTGCAGAACCCTGGGCAAGGCCACCTCCCTGGGTGTGAAGAGACAGTGGTGGATAAGAATAGGCAAGGTTTATTGAGAGTCCAGAAAATATATAACCTTGGAACTTCAAAATCGAAGGTTTCCTCCTGGACCTCACATGCTGTGTGTACAGAACGCTGGGTTTCAAACATTTTTAAGCAAAATCTTAAAGTAGTTCCTGTTAGTTTCCAAGGGGCACTGTGACAAATGGCCACACACCAAGGGACTCAAGGCAACAGAAGTGTTTTCTCTTAGTCCTGGGGGCCGAGGTCCACACTGAAGGTGTCAGCCTGCCAGGGGCTCTGTGCAGGGCCTGGGAGCGAAAGCATTTCCTGCCTGCCTCCAGGCTGTGGCCAGCAGCCCTGGGCCTGAGATGTGCTGCTCTGCTTCCTCCCCGGACACCAGACTTCTTGGCTTGAGGCCCATGCCTCATATGCTGATGACAGCTGTGGACTCTGTTTCCAAGTACAGTCACACTCAAAGGTGCTGGGGTTAGGACGGGGAGCATGTGTCTGTTGGGGGACACAGTGCAGTGCACAAGAGAATCTGAAGACCACAGGACAAGCCTCAGTGCCTGTGTGCTGGACGCTGCTCTTAGAGATGCTCTGGGCAGATCGCTTCTCTAACCTCAGCTTCTTCGTCTATGAGATGGGAACTAAACGCTGTTCATTTTGTCATTTAGCAGATGTGCCCTGCTTGGAGCGCTGGGGCAGGACACTGTGACCTGGTCCCTGCTGGGAAGTAAATGCAGCTGCTGGGAGCCTTCGCAGTGCAGGAGGCAGGGAGGCTGCCACAGGTTGCTTGAGCTGAATGTGATCTCGTGTAGCTGGGGTCATTTATGTCTTGATGTCCCCATGAAACCTCACGGGATCATGGGATCTTGGGTGGGACCCCACAGAGGTGGGCTTAAGGGGGCATAGCTGGCTTGCTGCTGACAGGAGGGTGGGGGGCTGTGCCGTGAGCAGCTCTTCTCTGCCATGCCCCTGTGCCATGCCACCCTGCCTTGGAGTCAGCTGACTGGGCTGAACCTCCACAAACTGTGATCCAAGAGAAATCTTCCCAACTTCAGGTCTTTGGCGTCAAGGACTTTGCCCCAGCGTCTGGGAAAGTTACTAAGACCGTAGCTGTCTGCAGATGCAGGAGCTGGGCCTGCAGGGATGTGCTGCCGGGCAGGGAGCAGAACCGAGGGACAGGGGCTGAGGAGTAGCGCCTGGATCATCGAGGGACCTGAGGGATAGAGAGGTAGCACAGGGGCCATGGAGAGAGGGAATAGCCTGGAGGGGCTCAAGCAGCCCGTAGCCCCAAGCTCTGCTCAGCCTTGCCGACCATGGGCTGGGGCTCCCAGAACTTCTGGGCTTTGCAGAAAGCTGACGTTATGCTCTCCACTGTTCATTTATTTAATGTTGGCAATTAATTAGACATTTTTCACAAACCAAGCCTTCATGGTGTGGGCTGCTTTGGTTACTTACTGCTTGTTCTGGTTGCCTAGTGGGTTAAGGCAACTGTCAGTCTGTTTGTTTTTCTGCTTTAAACATCAGCGAGGTGCTGAGGCTGGCGTGTGAGCGTCCTTGCGTGGATCCTGCGCGCGCGTCACGGTCACCCCCAGACAGCCTGGCCACTAGTGCCATGGGCTCTGCATCCAGCAGTAGCTTTGGATGACCTCACCTTCCTTCCAATACTCCTAGGGAAACTGCGGCTTCTTCAGATGAGCCTGGGAGAGTCCCAGGATGTCACCAACACTACAGCCTCTTGGTCAAGAAAGTCCTGGGAGAAGAATCATATTCCAACTGCACACAGGAGGGAGGGAAGCAGCAATGGAACCCATCCCGGGAGACTCGCCCTGCATGGAGCAGGTGTGAGGGCTCGGCTCCTCCTGGGCTGCGGAGGCCTTGTCTCCACACTGGCGAACGCTTGCGTACTGCCTCGCCCAGAGAGGAGTCTGTCACTAAGGAGGTGGGCCGTGATGCTGTGAGGCTGAGCCGTATGGAATTGCTGATGCCTGACCCCGACTGACCTTCAGAACGGCAGTGTCATTGCTTTGTCCTCAGGATGGGGAGGTCTGGGAAGGTATTCTACATTTGAGGAACTGGGGGTCCCCTGCTTCACCGTCAGCCTGCCTCTGGGAGGTTTCCTTGGCCTTGCTAGGTGGAAGGGGACAGTCATCTCTGGGCCATCATCATGCTGACACTGGCCTGTCCTTACAGGGGACACCGTGTGGGTCTAAAGGTAGCTGAGATGCTAAGCTGTTGTTCCCTGACAGTCCTATGGGTTTTTTTTTTTTTAAGATTGGTTGATTTGGTATAGGGTCTCCATAGACAGCTTGGACTCATAGTGATCCCCCTGTCTCAGACTCCAGCGCTGGGATTACATGCATGCGCCACCATACCTGGTTTCAGCATGGCGCAGAGCCAACACAGCATGTGGGACCAGGGATCGAACCCAGATCCTCACATTTGCCAGGCAGGCACTTAGACCTCTGAGCCATCTCCCCAGCCCCCAGGACCTTAGGAAACTCACAGTTAATTTGCACTTTAATTATTTTTCCTGGAGTGGGAAAAACACACAAGAAGTCTGGCAGCCCTGGAAAAGCAGTGCTGCTCGCTTCTGAACAGGTTTTAGCTACACTCAGGGGCTTGTGAGACCTTTCAGGAAGAGCTGCCAGAAGCTGGCCGAAGCTTCTCACCCCGCAGGAGCTCACCCCTGCCTGGGAAACCAGGGCCCCAGGGAGCCAGCAACCTTCGACTCACACAGCGCTTTCTCAAGGCAAGACATTGTTATAATACAGATTGTCAGTTATCCCTGCTATTTTTTCACCAAAGGGCCTGTCTTGTTTAAATTCCCATGGAAAAGATGTAAAAAATTTATCATTCTGTTTAGATCTGCCTGATCAGAAAAGGGTATGACGAGGAGCGAAAGAAGAGGTGAGAGGAGGATCCAGGGAGATGGCTCAGTGGGATAAGTGGTTCCCTGGCAAGCACAAGGGCCTGAGTTCAATCCCTGGTTCACCAAAAAAAAAAAGAAGAGGTGAGAGTCTGGAGGACGCTTTCTGGCTGAGTTGCTAGCTCATGTCTTTTGACTCCAGACATCCAAGCTGAACCTGGAACCTCGCAGAGCTCAGAGCACCGGGCTTCTGGAGGCCGAGGTTGAGTGTTCGGCAGCTCTGCCGTAAGTGTCCCAGCCCCTCGTACCCTGAGGTGGTGGGGCCCGTCTCTATTCCTTCCGTCCCTGTGCTCCCATCCTTCAGCAGACCTTCGTTTATCCAGTGCTTGTGGGGCACCAGGCGGGTCCTGTGCTGAACAGGGCATGAGATCCCTCTCGCTCGATCCTTATGGCAGCCACAGATCAGCCCTTTGACACTCATTTTACAGATCAGGAAACTGAGGCCTGGAGAGGCCAAGTCACTCCCTGAGGACACACAGCCAGATTCAAACGCCGACCTCTGCCATGGCATCTTTTTGTAGCTTAGCCTTTATTTATAGATTCATGTACTGGAGAAGATTTTGGCTCTGAGATACTGAAAGCATGGTGCGCCCGCATGCGCTCTTCGCCGCCTGTCATCCTGTGTCTTCTGGCACACGTGCTGCAGCTGAGGGCTGTGCACCGGCGGGTCGCTGTCACCACGGCCTGCGGTCCCAGCAGGGTCTGCCCTGGTGTGGGACGTGGGTGTGGACAAATGTATGAGGGTGTGTGCGCGTGTGCTGTGACAGGGTTGTGTAGAGTATTTTCACAGCCCCAGAACCCCTCTGGGTGCAGCCATTTCTCTCTCCTTTTCCTTAATCCCTGATAAAATCCTCCGTTCATCCTTTTACTGTCGTAATGGCTTTGTCTTTTCCACAATAAATTGGAATTATTCAGTATGCAGCCTTTTCAGGTCGGTTTGCCAGTGTGTCCGTGAGTACCTGCCGTGCCTTTTTTGACTTGCTAGCCACCCTTTTTAGCAGTGCGTAATATTCCTTTGTCTGGATATACCAGTTTACTTATCTGTGTGTCTATTGAAGGATATCTTGGTTGCTCCCAAGTTCTGGCATCTATGAAAAAAAGCTGCTGTAAACATATAAATGCAGGTTTGCATGTTGGCATGATCGTTATAGACCTATTTTTCAAATCTAGTCTGAGAGTCCCTGGCTTTTTTAAAGTGGCTAGGCCATTTACATTTAATGTAACTTGGTATGGTGTAGTTTAAGGGTGTGGTTTATCATATTTTATATTTTCCCATCTATCCTATATTCTCTTTTTCCTCTTTTCTGCCTTCTGTTTGGCTGAGAAACTTATTTTTGCACGTTGTTTCCGTTGGGCTATTAGACACAGCACTTCTTCATTTCCACAGTCGCGTTTGCGTTTCGGCTCTCAGCCGTCTCCAGGCGATGTGTTACTTTGTGCACAGCACAAAATTTCCAAGTGTCTTTCTCTCTCAGTCTTGTGCTGTTGTCACACACTTCCTTGTACATATGTTATAAACCTCACACCGCATCATTACTGTCTTTGTTAAAAGTTTAAATGATCTAAATAAGAGGACACTTACTTAGTTACTATTTTCAGCGTCCTTCGTCTCCTCACACAGATCCACATTTCAGGAAAGCATCACTGACCTTAGGCCAGAAAAACTCCACGTGCCTAGCACCACTGTGGCTGGTAATGAATGCTTTCAGCTTCTGAGTGTGAAAACATCAGTTTTTCTTTGCTGGCATCATGGAAATATTTTCGCTGGGCACAGCATCCCAAGTTAGCAGGTTGATTCAAGATTGTGTTCCGGGGCCGGCCTGAGAGCTCAGCGAACTAAAGCCCTTGCTTAGGCAGAGCACAGTGGCCGGGGTTTGATCCCCGTTGTACTACGCTGGCCCCACCCCCGGAGCATGCTGAAACAGCGATTGAGACTGAGCGTCTTGTTGTGTGCCTGTAATCCCAGACCGTGGGAGGCTGAGCCCAGGCGGGTCACTGTGAGTCCGTAGACCTTGCCCTAAATACAGACATAAGAAGAAAAAAAAGATACTGTTCCAACTACTCCTTACTTACACTGTTTTCAGGAAAGAATCTGCTAAAGACAGACGAGGAGGACAGAAATCAGTCCTTATTTTGTTCCTCTGAACATGAAGTTTCTTTTTGCCCCCTGTGGCTGCTTTCCAGGTTTCCTCCTTACAATATAGTCAGAATAATTTCACTACAAGGTGGCTTCATGCAGTTACCTTAGTGTTTTTTATGCTTTGGTCTATAGATGTATTCGTGGGCTTTACTTTTCTTTAAAGAGCAGAATATATTTATTGGGGGAATGAAAGCTTCTGTCCGAGAGGGGGACAGAAGGGGACCCACGTGGGCTGCCCTGTGGATTTGGCTTTGAATCACACCTGTAAGTTTCTCCATGGTCCATCTGCACATATTTTTCCCACCCCTTCTTTTTTCTCTTCTCCTTTGGAGACTTATACAGGTGTTAGACAGGCTAAATTTCCCTCGCGGTTCGCTGGTACTGTAGTCATTTTATTTTATTCTTCAGTCTTCTTTTTATGCTTCATTTGGATAATAATTATCGAAACATCTTCATGTTCACCAACATGGTATTCTGCAATATCTGAGCGACAAAGGATCTCATCCAGTGTATTTCTGACCTCATAAATGGTGGTTGTCATCTATAGAAGCTTAATTTGTGTCTTTTTAAAAACCTTCCATTCTCATCTTAATACATGCCATATTTCCTTTAGCTTTTAAAGCACGTGCAGTGCAGCTCTCACCTCCGGCATGACGATCCTCGCCTACCAGTTCTGACTCTGTGTTGGGTCACAGTGCTCTTGGCCGACTGTTCTTTCTCCAGATGTGCCTCATTCTTCGTTGCTCGGCATGACTGATTGCTCTTGCCTGATGCCAGACACGTGAATTCCACCAGGTTGTAGGCTGGGTATTTTTGTTCTCCTGTGCATGTTCTTGAAAGCGGTCCCAGGGTGGTGCTCAGTTACTTGACACCAGTCGGAGCCTTTCAGGGATTGCTTTGAAGATTTGTTAGGCAGACCAGAGCCATATTGGGTCTGCAAGGAATTAGTGCCCACTGCAAAGGCAAAGCATACTCACATGGAACAGGCTCCCTCCTGGCTGCCATCACCACTGGGCTTGCTTCTGGGTGTCCTGGGACGGGACCTTCCAAGAGATGTGACAGGGACCGTCCATGACCCAGGGGTCTAGTCTCAATGCTGGCCTTTGGAAGGGTGCCAGGTTCATGAGGGGACCGGGTTGCATTAGGGCTCTGTCCCCACATTCTGGACCTTGGGAAGCTCATTCCCTATGAGGAAGAAACAAGGGACAGAGACTAGGGGGCCTGAGTCCTGCCCTGGTGGGGCAGCCTGTGGTTCAGCCAGCGTGGGGACCCTGCCTGGGCCTGCGACCCCCACATCTGTCTCCTCAGCACGAAGATCTGCAGTGTGATTAGAAACACATGAGGTCTTGGCTTCTGGAGGTGGCAGGGAGCTCAGGGTGAGCAATGCTCTCTCCAGGCCGCCTGTGCCACCCACAGCAGTGCTGCCCGCTCTGCCCGCCTCCTCACTGACCTCCTCCGTTCCTCCCGTGGAGGCTCCTCCTGGCCCCGTGGTGGCTCCTACAGCTAGATCGGTCAGGCAGGGCGGCCACACAGGAGACTGTGTGGGAGCATCAGCAGGCCACCCTTTGTCACCTGTGTCACCCCTGTGGGTCATGCATGAAGTGTGGGGCCTTGTCGCAGCCCGGCAGGTGAGGCCAGAGTTCCCCTTGGGGGAGACAAAAGGGTCTGAAGCCACAGAGGAAGGGACATCTGCCCAGACCAGGCCAGGTGCTGCCCACCCCGCCACCGAGGAAGTCCTGTCCCTGTGCCCATTCAGAGGTGAGGTGGGGCCCAGACAGCCCAAGCACCAGGGCCAAGTAGTCTAGCTCAGGAGGGGCTGAGCCATGGTCAGGGCAAGGTCCAAGCCCAGAGCCCAGGAGCCACGGAGTGACATCAGGGAGACTGCAGAGTGCTGGGGATGTGGAGCGAGCCCTGAGCCCCAATGGGCGCTGGCCCCAGCCCTCCCTGCACCCGCTGTGAGCAGAGCCTGGGGAGGGAGGCACCTGCTCTGTCCTGGGCCGGGGCTCCTGTCGCTTCCGTCCCGCTGCTGTCCTGGCTCTGTGCAGCTTGCCCTAGAGCAGCCTCTTAGCCAAGAGTCCCATAGAGCTTGCATTTCCAACCCACTGATGTCAGGGCTGCCATTGCCAAGCCTCATGGATCCTTAGCAAATGAATGAAGGGCGAGCAGGGACTCAATACAAGCAGGAGAAATCTAGGCCCCAAACCTCACCTTGCATCAGCCTGGAGAGCCTCCACTTCCGCTCTGGGTTCTAGCTTTCCCTAAGGTCACTGGGCAGCGCCAAGTCACCCACCCCACCCCCACATTCCAACTCCCCTGCCCCATCCCCTGGGTGTTTTCATTAGTTCCCTCTGGTCTGTGAGTGCTCTTATAAAACAGTTCTGTTTAGAAGTGGACTTGGTACTCTAGGGAAATCTGTCACCTCCTGGGATCTAGCGCTGATACCCTCATTAATGTGGCCAGTGGGAGCCAACTCTTGCCTTGTGCAATGCTGAACCGTCAGCTTGTTATGATGAGGATTCTGTGTCCTGGACACTGCCGTTGAGCCAAGGTCTCTGCTCTGGAATTTTTTTTCTGGACCTTGCTACAGATGTGTTAAGAACTGTGAGGGTCAGAATTTTTAGCCTGTAGCGTCCACAATGCTGGTGTAATTCAGGAGAGTCCTCCTAACCTTCTGCACACCTGCACCTGGTCTCCTTAGTCATGTCGATTGCCTTCTGAGTTTCTGTGGGCACAGAGGGTGAGGAACAGCCAGAGACCCTCGGGCAGGGGGAAGCCCACTGTTTCAAAGGAGGCCACCACAGACCTGCCCAGCCTTTGCTTTGCTGGAAAGAAAGAACCTCTTTGTCAGCCTCATCAGGAAACAAATGCGCCCCGGGGCCCAGGACGCTTTCTTCAAGGCTACTGACCATACAAACATTTGTGAAAAGATAGTCCTGACGCAAACCGTGGCTCAAAAGGTTGAGAGTCTAAAGGACCCAGGGAGAATTCTGTCCAAAACATTGATTTATATGTATCCTTGGGAAAATGCAGCTGCACTAACCTAAGCTGGCATCCTGGCTGTAGGACCCTAGCCCAACTCCTTAACCTCTCTGGTCCTGGTGTCTACAGCCCAATCCTCGTCTTCCAAAGTGCCCTTAGGGATTCCTTGGACTTGGAGGAATTCCTGGAGCCCCTAGTGTACATGGGCATGAAGCGGAGCAGAAGGATGCGAGGCCACTGTGCCCTGTGCCCCAGGCCCCTGGCCACGTGGTCCTGCTGCCCTCCGCTCATTCCCGACATCCAGTGCCTGCCTGTGCCCTGGCCCCCTGGCCACCACGCCTGCCTGCAGAGTCACCATCCTGGCCCTGAGCTGCTGGCCACCTGCTGTGGCAAGCACCTGGGTGGCCCCATCGGGAGGCTTCAGCCCAGGGACCTCTGGACTCTGAGGCCCGAATGTTACTCTCTGAGCTGCTGCCTCCTGGGATTTAAGGAAGAGCAACAGGAGCTAACGAACACGCAGTGTGTGGGGTATCCCACCCTGTGACACAGGCTCGGGAGAGCCATTGAGGAGAGCCAATGCCACGGCCACCACCTTCTGCAGACAGAGTGTGACTGGCAGCAGACAGGTTGCTACTGCCTGGGTGGGTGAGCGGGGCACAGTGCATCAACGGGCACCAGAGAGCCAGCCTCCCACCTACGGCTCCGTGCCAGCGACTCCCTGCCATGTGTGGCTCACTTGGCGAGGTAGCCTGAGCTTCTGTCCTCTTGGAGTCAGAGGTGGGGAGCTAGGACCCATGGCTCCAAAAGCCACACCTTGGCCTTACAGCACAGCACACACGTCGCACTCCCTTCGGGAGGTGGGACAACTGTCCTCTGAGTTAGGCTTGCCCATGGCACAGCGGTGAGGGTTTGAAAGTGGAGTCGGACAGACCCAGGCTTGAATCCTGACCATGGGGCCAGCAGGAAGGCCACACACTTGATGTGGCCCTGTAGGCTCTCTCTTCTCATCTGTCAAGTGGGGTGAGGACTTGTGGCCTTGTGGAGTCTTGAGGATGAGACCCAGCCGATGCCCGGTGCCAGCCGTGATGCTTCGTTGCTGCCACTTTCTTGGTCTGCAAAGCGAAGGTGGAGCAGAAGGGTCAGGCTTCAGCTTCTGCACAGAGGTGGGCATGCTGCTGGGGCAAAGCTCGGGACATCCCGATCCCCAGTCTCCCCAGCCTCTTTCTGGCTTATGTGGCTGGGTCGTGATGCCCCTGACCTGCCAGTGTTGGTGGCCATCAATCAGGCCCCTTTTGTGGTGTGTGGCAAAAACACCAGCTACTGTGCCTGGCACAGGATCCTGCCAGGTGTCAGCTGTCAGTTAGCAGGGATGGTAGCCTCAAAGCACAGCCCGTGTTATGACCGTGGCCAGTAGGAAGGTGCCTCAGACATGGGCGCTGGGCGAGGCTCAAGCGGGCTTGCACAGGGTTGGTGGGAGGGGCCCGGTGGATTGCTTGTGTGCACACTTCCAAGAATCACACTGAAACTTAACCCCGTTGCCACGTTGGCAAAAGTCTGAGCCTTTAGGGAGTGATCAGGCACTGAGGGCTGCAACCTCAGGGGCAGGTCAGAGCCTGGCCAGTTCCTTCCCTGCCCAGCTCATCTGCTCCTTGGTCTGCACGCTTGCACCTTTTGCATTTTCTGCTGACTCACAAGCACAGCTTGGATTCTGGAAATGGCCGGTGCTCTTTGTAACATGGAAAGAAGGCTCCGAGGCACCACCATTTCCACCTCCCCTCTTGCTGACTCCCAGCGTTCAGTGCCTTAGAGTTAAACGACGGTGTCTGTTGGCCAATTTAAAGTAATGAATCTTCTGTGGCCTCCCAGAGAATTTTCTCCAGACTTCATGTGGAGATCCCTTCTAAAGTTCTGATCCTTCATCCAGCAGGAGAATACTCCCAAGCAAAGCCAGATGTATCGCCATGACTTTCAGATAGCTTTGAAGTTCACAGGGAGATTTTCCCACACAGCTGGTTACTCAGGTGTGTGGTCGAAATTAACAAGCAACACAGGAAAATGCTTCAGCGCCTCCAGACTCCTGGTCTCAGTCCACGTCCTTCCTAGGAAAGCTGTGGGGGTGAGACCCAGCGTCGCCTGGGCTCTGGCCCACATGACCCGTTGGGCAGGTCAGAGGTAAATGGGGACCAGAAAAGACAGGTCTTCCCATGATTCCACCATCTGGCCCTGCCCAGAGGTGCTGCAGCTGATGCTTCGCCGTGGGAGGCCCCAGGTAGCCCCAGCAGCTCCAGTGCCCACCCTGTCCGGATGGATGTCCTGAGAAGGCCCCAGCTCCTGAGTGTGCCTGCGCACCTGACATGAACCCTGGACTACCTGGCTCTCTGGCTTCCCTGGAACACCAAATATGTAACCTGTACAGATAGCTTTGCAAGCGGAGTGAATGGCAAGACTATAGGCTCTCGCTGAGAGCCGGGCACTGCCCTCAGCATGGCAGCCTGGGAAAGGCTCTTGTCATTTCCCTTCTACAGATGAGGAAACGGAGGCCCCACACTGATGCCACCTGCCCGAGTCGCAGAAGGAGCCAGTGTGTGGCCCAGCGCTCTTGTCAGCCATTGCACCATGCTTAGCGGTCAGACCACCATAGCTTTCTGGAGCAGTCCCACAGGGAGCCCTAATGGGGCAGGGACTTCCTTGGCAGAAACACACATGTCCCCAAGTCCTCACACACCGACGCAGCCCTTCATGCAACCCCTCCCTGCCTGCACCACTGCAGGCGCCACTGGGCAGGCAGAGGGGCCTCTGCTGCCTTCCGACATGCTTGCCTTGGCTCAGCTCCAGGACCCGGGCCCCACACAGTGCATTTTCGACATTGGAGTCCAGACTGCCAGTGCTTTGTCCTCAGAATGCCTCTGTCCTCCTCCTGGGCAGGCTCAGAGCCTCCTCTCCCAGGAGGAGATGCAGCCACTTCCTCCCCTCGGGGCAGCCAGGAAGGAGAAGGAGCCGGACAGCCTGTGCCCCTCCCCCTGCCTTGGTTCCGTCCCTGCCTGTGGATGGTGCTGCCTTATCTTGAGTGAGTCTGCCTTTGCTCTCCCATGTGACAGTCCTGCCTGGAAACCCCTCATAGGCACATCCTGAAGGGCGCCTTCCTCATTCCCTAGGCGTCGCTCAATCCAATCAAGCTGACAATCAAAATTAATCATCTCAATCAGAATACAGATGGCCCAGCTTCCCATCCCCTACCTGGGCTAGACAGGTCGGGGGCTGTTATAAGCAGTGAGCAGTCACGAGGCCTGTGTCTCCCACCACGTATTTCAGCTCACATTCGCTAAAGGAGTGACCTGTTTAAGAGTGTGACAGATTGCAGACGTGGCCACCGAGAGAGCCTTGAGTCGCTGCGGAGCTCTTGTGACATGTGTCTGGCTGCAGGAGTAGGTGTGGTCCCTGGAGGGTCCGCTAGGGGGCGCGGGTGCAGCAGGCCACGTTTGCCTTTCCGTGGCGCTCGGTAACCACTAAGCGCCGATGAAGCCCTCGAAACACCTGCTTCAGCAGAAGCCCACCGCGCTCTCCCTGGCCCTCGAGGGAACAGTTATTTCAACACCGTGCCTTTTCTCTTGATCATCACATTCTGCTTTAATAAGGTGTTAATGAAATTCCTGAGGCTCCGGGCGTGCATTTGAACTCAGAGCCCTGCAGGTGCACCCATAGCTCCATTCAAGGGCCTGCTGTGTGCACCTGTCAGCCCTGAACCTTCCTGCAGGCTGGCAGCTAGGATGTCGCCCCACAGGTCAGGCAAAGAGAGTGGGAAAGAGGGAGGCAGTACTACCTGCGTACAGCCCCGAGGGGCAGGGCCTGGCTTTCAACCCCATCCCTATTTCTCTCTGAACGGCTAAGAAGAGCTCCACACTCTCCCAGGGTTCCTTGTTAATCAAGGAAGCGAGCAAGAGAAAGACCCTCCGATCTTTGTGTTTTTCTGATTAATCGACTGCTCGGTTCTCTCTGCCTGTTGGAAGAGCCAAGGCGGAGACTCCGGCCACCCACGTGCATCTCTGCATCGACCAGCGCTGTCTTTTCCAGTGAGCAAGGAGAACTGTTCCTCTTCTCGGGAGAATCTCCCTGCCTTGCTACCCGCCAGCTGTGGTGCCGCACAGACCCTCTGGGGCTGGTCCCAGCCCGCTTCAAAACAAGGTCTTAGCGCTGCCCCCTCCCCTGGGCACCCTGGCACCTCCTTCATGAGCCACCCGGTGTCTCTCCTCCTCTGCACCCCAACTCTGGGCAGAGAGGCAGGCACAGGAGCTCGTTCTCCCCGTGGGCAAGCGCTGAGGGGGGGAGCAGCATGCGGGCTCGGCGTCGTCCAGAGCAGCCGCGGGCACTTACTGAGCGCCTACTGCGTGCGAGGTACAGAGGACCAGACGCAGGGCTCACAGCCCTGCACCACTCAGTCGCAGGGGGCGGGTGTGAGACACGGAAAGGAGGAGGGCCTTACCACCTGAAAAGAGGCATCTAGTCGTCAGGTGTCTGTGAAACATCTGGCAGGTGGACCAGGAGGGGAGAATCAAAAAGCATAAGAAATTACCCCAAGGAAGCCCACTCCATCCCCAGGACAGGACGGTGGCTTTGTTCTGAGCAGAGAATGAAATCCATCCCTGTGTATGCTTGCCTTCGAGGCAGGCCCCTCCTAAACGCTGGGGTTCAGGTCTGACTGTGTGGTCAGCCCACATGGGCAGGTGGCCCTGAGATGCCTGGAGATGCCGGCCTGGCTTACCACAGGCCAGCTCTGTTTCCCGGATTGTGGCGGGGGCAGCTCCTTTCTGCTTTCCAACCCACGTGGGTTTGCAGAAATTACAGTGAGGGAGGCCACAGGTGCCTGAAGCGAGCTCAGGCCAGCAGGCGCAAGCACCTCCGGGCTGTGGGCAGATGCTGTAGATTCCTGCGGTGCAGCCGGGGTTGTGGGAGGAGGCACTGGGGTGAAGGATGGTTCTGTAGCTCCGATGTGTACTCCTGGTGGGGAATCAGCTTCTTGTTTCATGTCCTGATTGTTCTTGAAAATGATTTTGCAGTAGAGGAAGGGAGGTTCGAAAATAATACAGAGATCCCCACAGGAGGCCGAGCTCCTAGGGACGCCTCTATCCTAGGGCACATGCAGAATAACTCCATTTTGGTTCATTTCTTTTGTTCTTTCCGCCCTTCCTCCACCCTCCTCCCTCTGGCTCCTTCTCCTTCTCTTCCATGCCGGGATCACTCACTGCTTTCTTTCTATCTCTGTCTTCCCTGCTGTGCCTCAGGGCTGAGGTGATTGCTCAGTAAAGTGCCTGTTACTCGGCATAAGAACGAACACCTGACTTGTCGGCCTTCTGCCCCTCGCCTGTGGCCCGGAGACCCCACTCCTGTCAGGGAAAGGCAATCCCAAATGACTAGGGGTCACAGCGGCTTGGTTCACTGCAGGCCGCCCTGGAGTTCAGAGGGGCAGAGCAGGTGCTAGTGCAGCGCGGGGCATCCTTTGCCAACTGTCCCACAAGGGAAAACTTCAAAACGTGCCCACTGTTTTGTTTGCTAAGCTGCTGATGCCCAGAGAAGTGGACGCGTCTCTCCCTGCTGTGCCTGCGGGAGGTCCAGCCCACTCCCCACCCACAGGCCACGGCCACTTATTCATAGTTAGAGCCACCAGAAGGTGGAGCTGTCTTGGCTGTTTCCTTCGAGGCCCTCAGCCAGTCTCCTCTAAGACAGTGTGGCTCTGGGATCCTTCTGGGTTCTCTTGGTGGACCCTCAGCTGCCCTGGGAGCCCATCCCTGGGCACTTGGACCACCACCAGCTATGACGTCTGTCTCGCCAGGGCAAATGTTTGCTTCCTCCTTGGTAATCAAAGATGAGGCACTGTTGGAGACAGCAGTTCCCCTGCTGGGTTGTGCTGAGTTACCATGGCAACAGTTTGGAAAGCGGAAAGGCGTGTTTTTTTCCCTCTTAATTCTGTAATGCTCTCAGGTTTTCCCAAAATACTTTTGTTTTCCTGGGTCCATCTATGGTCTAGGCCTGTTGGGCAGTCAGAGCTGCCTCCTGCCTGAGCGGACTGCGTCTGATGTCTCCATTCGCAGCAATCAATTAAGTGAACAGTTTGAATATGCAGTGTTCTTAGCACCTAGTTTAGGTCAGTAGATGCGGTAGGCCCTGGGTTGCAAGAGAAATTGGACTTGGCCTGTGTTCTTAAAGAATCTCAATCCCCTTGGAGGAGGAAGAGGAGGAGGAGAGGAAGAGGTTGGAGAGAAGGAAGACAGGAAGGTGGATGCCATCAAAGCGGGAAATGTGCACGCATCCAAATGTCACAAACTCTTAATTTATACAATTAGTATGCATTAACAATTGCAAGAAGAGTTCAAGGTCCCTAGAAAGAGAAATGCACAGTGTCGGCTAATTATAAAGTCATAACATAATTACAACAACATAACGTGATGTAATCAACAGAGTGTGATGCAATTGAATAGCTATTTTTGCCAGTGTAGGAAAAAATCGGCTTCTGTAGGGCTATGAATTCAGGCGGGAGGGGCAGACAGGGAGTTCAGCTCCCAACCCGTTACTTAAACCTGTGCAAGCTCAGGAAGCGACCCCAGCTCTCGGAGCCCCAGCTGCCCACGTGGCTCAGTTTCCCCTCCTGGACACTAGTACCCACCTGGGGTTGTTGATGACAGAGCACCATGGTGCCCACAGGGGCCCAGCACCAACCTGGCCTGGAGCAGCCCCCAGTCTGACTTTCATTTTTATTACATCTGCCTTGTTTTGAATTGAAAGCTGCAGAGCTCAGAGCCAGCCGGGCCTCACTGTTGTGCAGCTTGCACTGCCATTGACTGCACCCTCTGCCCGGAAAAGCTGCTGGCAGTCTCGAGGAGGCATCCTCAGACCCGAGCCTGCTAGCATTTCTCCAGCACCTCCCCAGGGTGCCGAGGAGGGGGTGTAGCAGCGGGACTTGGACACAGACTCCCTTCTCCCCAAGAATAGAGCTGCTCTGTGGGGACCCCGCCCGTACCCTGCACTGCACCCCAGGTAGCCCCAAGTCGGATAAGGAGCCTGCAATACGGGGACCCCCTGGTTGTCCACAGAGGGGTGTCTAGGCCGTCTCTAGTAGGTGCCCCTCAGATGGCCTGTAGCGGCCTGGAGCCCTGCCGTGCGATAAGGGAGTACCCCACCTTAGGGTTGGCCACTTCCGATGTCCCTGGAGCTGAGTCCAGCCCAGCTCTCTCTCTCTGGAGCTAGTTCCTGTCACCCCCTCACATTTCTCCTTCTGTACCCTGTGACCTCCCCCCTCTTTCCCTTTCTTATCTTACCCGTGCAGACAAAACATAGACACATGCATGGGACTGCACGTATCTAAGCAGACACAGGCTGTGACACCAGTAGACCCCGTGCGAAGTGGAGGCGGGAACATGGGTCGCAAGGGGCCGAGTGTGCGGATTTCTTTCTTCATGCGCACACACGCACGCACGCACACCCCTTCCAGCTCAGCCTGGGCAGCTCACTTACCCCTTCTGGAGGACAGTTTCTGTGTCACGCTTGTCCAAGCTCTACTGGAGGCCTAGCCTGTGTCACCGGCAGGTCTGGAGAGCCCATTCTTGGCCCCGCTCTGGGCAGGGCCCTCTGGGCTGCTTGGCTGCACCTTGGTCCCTTTTTCGTGGAGCCACCCCACTTCTTTATCACAAAGTGTCATTAAGCCTCAATACTAAGGTTTTAATTTAGAAAAAACTATACATTGATATCTTTTGTCTTCAAAGTAAAACACGAAATATACGTGCCATAGCTTCTCTACCATGGCTCTGGCGTGTGCCAGCAACCTATGTTTCTCTCTTTTGGTCAATGCTGGAGTCGAAATAACTCTACAGAAACTTGGTTTTTTTTTTTTTTGTTTTGTTTTGTTTTTTGTTGTTGTTGGTTTTTTTTTTTTTTTTTTTTTTTTTTTTTTTTTTTTTTTTTTTTTTTTTTTTTTTTTTTTTTTTTTTTTTTTTTTTTTTTTTTTTTTTTTTTTTTTTTTTTTTTTTTTTTTTTTTTTTTTTTTTTTTTTTTTTTGCAGAAATGGGACTTGAACTCAGACCCTTGTGCTTGCCAGGCAAGCGCTTATTCTATTGAGCCATCTCCCCGGCCCTACATTAAGTTTTGAGTTCACTAAATTTATTCTTCTTTTTCCAAATTGTTTTGGCTATGCTGTGCCCTTAGCTTTTGCATATTAATATTCAAATCTGCTCGGAGGCTTCTTTAAAAATACCTGCTAGGGTTTCCATTGGGGCTGCCTTGATGTGACACATCCATTTGGGAAGAATTTACGCCATAATAATGTTAGTTCTTACAGTTCATGGGCAAAGCATTCCTTGCTGTTTATTTAGATCTTTGCTTTCTTTTATCTGTTTGTGGTGTTGGCAGTATTCAGATTGGCACATATTTTGTTATATGTGTGCTAAATATTTGACGCTCTGGTGTACTTGTAGAGGGTAGTTTTACATTCCAAATTCCAAGTGCTCACTGAGCAAACATAGAAAGGCAGACAATGTTCTAAATATTGATTTTGTAGTCTGTGGCTTTTAAAAACTCATTTATTAGTTAATGATCTTTTCGTAAATTCCTTGGGCTTGTCTACACACAGTACTCTGTAATTAAAGGAAGTTCTGTGTCTTCACCGAGTGTAAGAAAGCTGTGCCTTTCTTTTTCTGTTTTTTCTGAGGGGGGCAGGCTCAGCCCTGCCGTGAGGGCTTGTGGGGCCGGGGCCAGGGCCCCTGCGCCTGCCTAAGCTGCCTGAACAGGTGCTTTACACTGCTGAGCTACCTTGCTGGCCCAAGTGTTTTCTTTTTCTTTATTGCACTGTTTAAGACTTTGGTGTGTGCTGTGCAGGTCCCACCCCCACCCCCTCATCCCGGGGCATGCTGATGTGGAGACTGAGACTGCGCACGGTGCCACATGCCTGTAATCCCAGTACTTGGGAGGCTGAAACAGGAGGATCACTATGACTGCAGTCTACGTAGTGAGACCCTGTAGACCCTGTACTAAATACCTTAAAGGAAAAAAAAAAGGACTCCAGTATAGTATGGAACGGGTGCAATGACATGACACATTCTTTTTCTTTAATCTCTTTGAGACAGGGTCTCACTGTTCAGGCTGGCTTTGTGCTCACTTTGTAGCCCAGCTGGTTTTGAACTTGCAAGGATCCTGCCTGCTTCAGCCTCCTGTGTGCTGGGATTGCAGGTGTGTGCACCACACCTCTCGAGATGACACATTCTCACATATTCCCTAAATTTTATAGAGGAAGCAGTCACCCTCAGCTTTGAGACATCATCGGCTAGAGGTTGATTTATTTATAGCTGTGTCTTGTCAACTGTTATAATTCCTCTGTACTTTCAGCCTGAGAAGTTTATTTTTGTTTTTTGAGTGTATGTTTTGTTTTATCCAATGCTTTCTCTGTGTTTACTAATATAATTGGGTTCTTTTTCTTATGTTTGTGTGGTGTGAATGATGTTGATAGGTTTTGTTTGCTTTTTTCTTTCTTTTCTGTGGTTGGCTCAGCCCAAGCTAAGCAGGCGCGTTAGCCCGCTGAGCTATCTCACCAGCCCCCACCTTGTTTTCTTCACAGTGCACGGGTTCGAGTCCGTGGGTGGAGCTGCAGGGGCACCCTCATTCCTCGTTCGGTCCCTCTCCTTCTGCTTCCCCCTCCCCTTGCTCTCTGGCGCCATAGTTCCTGTCGCCTGTCTTATTTTGCTCTAATTCGTGCTCATCATACAATAGTTCAGCTCACCTGTCCGATTTCTTTCACACCACGGTGCCCCCATTTCCTATGAGTGACTCGAGCCTGCCTTTCTTGTGGTAGAGCAGCGCTCCGTTATACGTGGTGCCTCTTTTCCTTCATCCCTTTGTGAGCTGACGGCCACGCAGGCCACACCCGTGACTCAGCTGTTGTGAGCTGTGCCGCCATAAGCCTGGGTGTGTGTGGATCCCTGCAATGTGATGTTCTTAACTTTTTCGGGAAGAAACCTAGAAGGAGAGTGGCTGATTGATTTTTTAAAATAATTTTTTAAACTTTTATTTATTTACTCATCTACAGGGTCTTGCTATGCAGCTTAGACTCGTGGTAATCCTCCTGTCTCAGCCTCCCCAGAGCTGGGATTACAGGAGTGTGCCGCCATGCCTAGTTTTAGTGGCCGGCCTGGCATGCGATACCAGGGATCAAACTCGGGTCCTTGCACTTGCCAAGCAGGTGCTTGGACCACTAAGCTATCGCCCAGCCCCTGATTGATTTTTGCATGTTGACTCTGCTTGACGGCATCCCTGTACATATCCTCGGCTTCAGTTTGCCAGTATCCTGTTAATGACCCTTTATCTTTGTTCAGTAGAGAAATTGATCCACAGTTTTATTTTTGTGTGATGTCTCCGACTTTGGTAGCTGAGCAGTGCTGGCCCCCTTGCAGCAATTTGGCAGATGTTCTACAGAAAACAGATCGGAACGTGTTCCTCTGCCTGTTTTGCTGGAAGAGAATGTGTAGACTTAGTGTTACTCTATCTTATGTCTTTGGTAGAATGTGTCATTTAAACCATTTGGTTATTTCCTTTTGTAGATTTTTATCTATGGATTTCATTAGCTATGAAGCCTCCTCGGCCTATCGCTTCTTCCTGAGTAAATTCTGGTCATACGTGCTTGTCAAGGAATTGGTCCACTCCACCTACAGTGCGGGATTTGTGGAATTAGCTGTCGTTCACGGTCCCAGTAATTCCCCATCATTCTCTTGGTGCTATCCCCTCTTCAGTTCTTTTTTGCTTTTTTAAGTTCAGGAAGATTTTTTTTGGCGGGGGAACTGGCTCAGGATGCCCGAAAGCCAGGTCTGGCAAGGCGTGAGGATGGGGGAGTGAGCCAGCGTTTCCTGAGCCTGACTGCCCTCGCCCAAGCAGGCACTTGAGCAACTGAGCGAATGGGCAGCCCCTCAGGCCTTGATACTGATAATCTCTGCTTCCTCTCTTCTTGCTTCATCTAGCAAGGTGGTGATGGATGAATCCTACTCATCTTCTCAGAGAGCTAATTTGCGGGTTCATTAATTTTCTCCTGTACTTGCTTTTAATTCTATTGATTTTTCTCTCATCTTCACGACTTCATTCTGCATATTTGGTTTTCATTTTGTCTACATCTTCATTTCTTAAGATAGAGCTTAGGTTATTGGGCAGAGATCTTTCATCTTCTCTGATACATTTCATGCAACCAAATGTTCACTAAGCACTGCTTTGGTTGCATAAAAAAAATTTAATAACTGGCATTTTCACTTCTCTTGGTTCAAAATATTTCTACTTTTCTTGAGACTTTGCCTTTGACTCTCTGCTAGTGTAGAACAATGTAGTTTAGCTTCCAGGTTTTGGAAGATTTCCCAATATCTCTCCGTTATGCTTTCTAGCTTAACAATATCACTGTAATTCTCTTAGCCTCGCTAAGGTTTGCTTCTTGGCCCGGTCTTGGTGAATGAGCTACGTATACCTGAGAAGGGTTTTGTTCTGCCAGGTGCCAGTGTCAGTGCTGTCCCTTGGCTCCCCGGGGTCATGGGGCTACCAGGCCTCCTGCATCTGCTCGTTCTCCATTTCTGTTACTAAGAGCAGAGAGCTGAAGTGTTATACACTTGGACATAAGAGGCTGGGTATATAGGCTGAACGATGTCCTCCAACAGTCGCTGGGAGAGGTGGCACACACCTATAATCTCAGCACACCTGAGACTGAGGCAGGAAGACTGTGTTGGAGGCCAGCCTGGTCTCTATAATGAGGTCAATGCTAGCATGAATTGTATAGCAACATCCTGTCTTAAAAGGAAAAACAAAAAGCATACCAAAACTCTAATATTGAAGCCTTAACCCCCAATACCTCCTGATGTGACTGCAGATAGGGCTCCCAGGGGGTGATTGAGTCAGAATGAGGTCTCCAGGGCGGGCCCTGGTCCAGATATGACCCTGTAAGAATTGTGAACTTGGACACAGGGCCACACCAGGGAGAGAAGCTATGGTGAGACCCAGGGAGAAGACAGCAACCTCCTGGCCCAGGGCAGGGTCCTGGAGCAGATTTTCACCCTAGACCCTCAGGGAGTGAGTTTGATCCTCATCTGAGGGCTCTGGTCCCCAAATCCTCACTGCCGCTGCAGCACTGACTCCCAGGGCTGCCTTGGGGATCCCTTCAAACTCCCAGCTCCCAGGAGTCCCCTCGCCCCTCCCATCTAGAAGGGCTTTGTTCCGGAACTCCTGCCTTTTGGGCTTGATAAGGGTAGAGCCCAGTAGCCAGCCCACCAAGATGCCACCCTAGATTCCCTTGCCTGGTTGCCCCTGCCCTCTGCTTCAAAGCTCACCAGCACACACACACACACCACACACAATGTCCGAGGTGTAGCTTGAAAGCAGACCCCCCTGGCGGGTTGGCCGCTTTGCTCTGCCTGCTTCCGGGCTGTCCTTGGCCAGGTTCCTCCCCTGGCCAGAGCCCAACTCTCACTTAAGTCTCTCCAAGCTGAGATGGTGGAGTTGAGCCTGGCCTCTTGTTGCCCAGCAGTGGGATTTTGCTGTTTGGAGCACTTTGAGTTTAGACCTATTTTACAAAGGAGGAAAAAAATTCGTAGAAACCAGAAAATACCAAGAAACCTGAGGCAGATGGGCTCAGCATAAGCAGGAGGTGTAGGGCTCGCCCATCAGCAAGTGCCTGCAGAGGGGCCTGTGGTGAGCTGGGCTCTCGGAGAACGTACACTAGACATGCCTGCTCCTGCCTCCCTGGCTTTTGATTAAGCAGTAGGAGAAGAGATCGTGGATTACACTCGGCGTGGCATAACTGCAAGCATGGCAGAAGAGAAGAATATTAGTAGTCATTAAATGAATATGGGCTTTGTTCTCTGTTACTTTAATGGAAGAGCAGAGGCTGGGTGCTTTGTAAAGAGAAGAGGTTATGGAGATCACAGTGCTGGACGCAAAGTCCGAACAGCGCGGTGCCGGCTCCTGCGTGGAAGAGGCATCTGGGCGGAGGACACCATGGTGGGCCGCATATGACGGGAAGGGGCTTCATCATAGGACAGCCAGTGGCAGGCGGGGGAGGGGCCGCCACGCTCCCTCCCAGCAGTCCCCTCGCAGGAGGAGTCTCAGGAGAGCTACTGGTTCCTTCTGGGAGCAGCACCCCTGTAACCTCCCGCTGGCTGCGCCCCTTACGGCTGCACCCCCTCTTAGCATCGCCGCCCCGGCTTCCCGCGCTTGGGCCTCGGAGGACACACCCATCCCGACCCCGTGGCCCCGGCAGCACTCGCGAGGGCCGAGCCAACTGCACGGCTCGCGGGAAGGAAGTTATGCCACCCCGCGCGGTGAAGCAAGGCTCGCCCCAAGCCTTTCTCACATGCAGCGCACCCTGGCGCCCCACGCTCAGCAGAATCACTGCAGCACGGCGAGCCGCACCTTCTAGCTACTCCACACTCACTGCAGCTGCGAGGCCGGGGTGGGGTTGGGGGGGAGTTGGGGGGGGGGGCAGGCTGGCGCAGTGGGGCCCGACCCACTGCCGGGTCCAGCCTGGGGCGCCCCTCTGATTCCACAGCACTGGCTTTTCCTGGCACGTTTGGTCTGTGAAGAAGGGGCCGAGGGCGCTGTGGGGAGCAGGCCTAGTGGCGCTGGCTGGGTGCTGTGCACACAGAGGCACTGAGCACACACACGAGGGAGCTGAGGATGTAGGCACCCGGGGGGGCCCCGGGGGCGGGAGCTCCCCAGGGGATGTGGGTGGACACATTTCCACCCTCCTCTGCCCCAGGCAGGATGGCAGGGCGCAGGCACAGAGATCCCCGCAGGAAGGAGCCCCCATGGAGCCCAGAGAGGCACCAGCTCAGAAGCCCCTGCAGGCGCCAGCAGGGAGAGGCCAGGGTGTCCGGGCCTTCCCTCCGGAGGTCAAGAGCAACAAGCTTCAGCCCACAAGGGTGCCACTTCCTCAGAGGTCTCCTGCACACAGGGGGCCGCTGGGGAGTGGGGGGGGGGGCAGACACAGACACCTGGATGCAATCTGTAGAAGGGAGGGGCCCTCCTACAGTGGAATCCCCCACAGCCCCAGAGAAATTGGGAGTCATTTACCTGGCCAGGGATATTTATTAAGCACGATCTTGCCAGACCTGGACAAGGTGCAAGGAATTGCATAGCAGCCAGTAAACCTGTCCCCCTGCGGGTGCCTGCAGGGACTGCGTATGGGGCAAGCCCCATGCTGGGATAGGCAGGGTCTTTGGGCTGGGAGGTGGAGCGTGCCAGGCCTGAGTGTTGGATGCAGCCCGCAGGCCCCTGCTGGGCCACAGTGTGCACAGCCTGGCCTCCCTCTCCCACCCGCCCAGCAAGCTGGCATGTGACCCAGGTGTCTCACCTGTCTGACCCGTGCCGCCAGTGTGGGGCCCAAGCAAGGCCCCAGATCTCACCTGTGTCCGTGTTCAGCCCCGTGTTTGGCGCACACATATATTGTCCCCCAACTCACACCCCCGCCCACAAAATGCAACTTAGGATTCTACGACCAACAGGGTGCCAAAGTGGTGCGCAGTTAGCAATCCGAAGTCTTCAGATGTTTGATTTGGCTCCTTCCGAGTTAATGATCTGTAGCCCCTGTGAGCCTACGGCCAGCCGGCTGGGACTCGCCAGCACCGCCCTGCTGGCCCACCCCGACCTTGGTTAGGCAGGGTGCAGCCGGTGCAGGGCCTGTGCTATATTCAACCTTTGTCAGTCCAGGAGCATCTGTAATCTGTGACACTCTTATCTATAGCTGTCATTATATTCACCAATATACTGAAACACTGGTAATTTATGTTACCTGTGCACGCGTTACGCTGCACGTGTTAGAAGCACAGGTACAGCAGTACCAGTGCTCACCTGCAGCCCTCAACCCCCCTCGGCAGGGTCCGGCCTGACCCAGGCTCCCTCTAGTGGCCGCTTTCAGTCACTACACTCCAGGTTCTGCCCTAGGGCAGAGAGTATTAGAAATAAAAATACTGAGCTCCTTCTGGCAAAGCCAATGGGAAGTTGCTCTTCAATGAAGCAGGTGCTCGTGAACTCCGTCGTGGTCGTTGTTTAACAAGAAGCCCCTAGGACTCGGTGACAGGGAGGACAGAGCCAGCTCAGCATGACCACTGAGTGCCCCAACAGTTCCGGTGCGGGGAGGACACAGGCAGAGCTGGCCGCCCAGGCGGACACACTGGCTCCAGCCCTGAGTCCAGCTCAGCTTATCACTGTGACCTTCGCCTCAGCTTATCGATCTGTGAAACGGGGGTGCAGAGTCCCCTCCACCAGGATAGGTGAATGAGTAAATGGGTATTTTGGTATCTCCAGCCCGGTAGTAGAGTGGTCAGCACATCAGTGCATCCAGGGAAGGCCCAACTGCTACCTGTTCCTATTCCAAAGAAGCATTTGTTGTAAAGTGAAGAGTTGCCGGGCGAGCTCTGGGGGTGAATGCGTGCCCACCTTTACCCCTGGAGAGGGCTGGAGCAGGGAGGGCCCTTTATGCAAGCATGTCCTTGGGCACTGTCCTGTCCTCCCCTCTGTGGGCTGGGCA
Organism: Ctenomys sociabilis; assembly: GCA_004027165.1. Taxonomy (NCBI): domain Eukaryota; kingdom Metazoa; phylum Chordata; class Mammalia; order Rodentia; family Ctenomyidae; genus Ctenomys; species Ctenomys sociabilis. The sequence continues at coordinate 92,852 of PVKA01003839.1, forward strand.
GCAGGAGGCCTTCAAAACAATGGTGGGAGTTCTGATTCCTGGAAAGTAAACATGGACCGCAGGGGCTGGGCTGTGCGGCTCAGAAGTAGAAACTAGAAGCACTGTCCCGGGGGAGTTTGTGCCTGCGTCAGACACTCGAATGTCGCACCTGCTGGGTCAGACACTGTGTACGCAGGCGGCCACTCTTGTCAGTGAAACGTGTGTGTGCAAGGATTTATGTGCACCAGATGGGCGTGCAAGTGCGCTTCTCCCTGCACAGTTTGTAACAGGCAGAAGTGGGAATTCCTAGCCCCACTCCAGGGGAAAAGTTGAGTTCCTCATACACTAGAACACTGGGTTTATGATGGGGCACCGCGGAACTCAAGTGGATTGGTGGACTTCCCCGTAGGGATACGGAAGTACGTGTTCAAGTGAGGCCCCTCTCTCCTCCCTCCCTCCCTGACCTAGAAAATGTATCAAAATGGTAATCATGATGATATGCTGATTATGGCCCGAATTTTTCTTCCTGTCTTTTACCTATTCTCAGAGATCTACTCCCACCATAGATTACTTTTTAAATTAGAAGAAGGGCATTTGCTGTGCGTTTGTCCTGAGAGGGCCTGGTGAGGAGGCGTGGACTACGTTCCCCGTGTTACCAACCAGCTGCAGAGGTGTTGCTTAAGCTCTGCTGTGGAACAGGTTAAAACACTCATTACCGTCCACCCAAAGCGAAAGCGGAGGCCCGTGTAGCTGGCCCTGTCTTGTGTCCCGCCGGTCCGGTTCCCTCGGGGTCTCTGCTGCCTGCTGTGGCCCTCGGTGACTCTCTCTGTCTTCCCCGCAGCTGCCCATGATGGGAGGAGCGTTCTTGGACTCGCCCAACGAGGACTTCAGCACCGAGTACTCCCTGTTTAACTCCTCCGCCAACGTCCATGCGGCCTCCAACGGCCAGGGCCAGCCTGAGGAGCCTCCCCGCTCCTCCAACGACGCCGTCCTGCTGTGGATCGCCATCATAGCGACGCTGGGCAACATCGTGGTGGTTGGCGTGGTGTACGCCTTCACCTTCTGAGACATGGCCCCCGGCCACTCCGGGGCGGCCCCCCTGCGCTGGGCTGAGGCTTCCCTCGTGGCTCTGGCTTGCCATTGGCATTGGGTTGCTCCGAGGTTCTAGAAGGTTCTCTCCCCTTGAGTGGGCTGTCCATGGGGCAGGAGCCATGCACCCGAACCCCCCACCCCACCCCAGGTTCTGATTTCACATATTCTGTAGCACACTTGAGTGGATTCTGGAAACATGCCAACCTGGACTGTCAGCTCCCAGAGGCACGGCAGGACAAGGCCTCCAAAAAACTGGCTGGGGAGCACTTGAAATGGTGGCCCCAGAACCCCAGACCAGGAGGAACAACAGCCTGGCAGGGCTAAAACACGGACGTGGCTTGGTGATCACTCGCTAGCGGTAACAATTACTTGTGTGTCTCAGCTTTATGCAGACTCCTCCAAGTGGTATGTGGGGCAGGGTCAGGGGCAGCCCTGAGAACTGTGGCAGCCCCAGCCCAGGCTTGGCTTCATGTCCAGCCCCTTCCAATAATAATGGCGATCTTGGAGGGCCACAGAGCATTCCTAGTAGGACTTAGAAAGGACACTCTGTCACCTGGGACTCACGCCCGTCAGGAAACACAGGGGTGGGGTTGCCAGTAGTGAGGTTTGTGGGTGGTTGGTGGGGGCTTTTCTCTAGGGATGGAGGTGCTGATATTTTTAATAAGAGGAAAAGATGCCTTCGAAAGTGAGACCCGCCAGGCAGCGAGCTCTTCAGCCAGGCTGGCTTCTCTGAAGAGTCCCAGAGTGAATCTTCACGCCCAGTTATGGCACAGGTAGGGGGTGATTGCCTGTGATCCCAGGGCTGGTGACTGAAAGAGAGCCAGAAGGTCTGCATCCTTTTAGCCTCCAGCTGGCTGTCATAGGCAGGGCCCTGCCGTGGCAGGTGTGGCAGGAGCATGCATGTCCTGTGGGAACGTGTGTGTGCAGGGCTCTGGAGGCTTGAAGCTGGGCGGGTCACCTGGCACCTGCATTTCAGACGTGGTTCTGACAAGCTGTGCCCTGTGCTGCACCTTTGAAGGTGCTTCTGCCCACCCCATTTCCTTAAATTCTTAAAATGCGGCATCTGGGGGTCCCTGCAAACAGGGAAAGCTCTGCACCCAGACTGGAGCGGGGCAGCACTTCCGCAGCTGCAGCTTGGAAGGCGAGGTTTGGCCCAGTACCCTTGTAGTCTTGGGACGCGAGTGCGCTCTATGACAGCAACAGGTGCCTCTGTTGCCCCTTGGTAGCTGCTGGGAGCCACGAGCCAACAGGACTACTAGCCCAGCCTCCAGACAGTGCACCCGAGGCTGCCAACCCTTGCTGGCTACACCTGTCCCTCAGCCACACGTCCGTCCACGAATGCATCCTCTAAGGCAAGGCCGTGAGTGCCGAGCCAGCCAACCTGGGCAGCCAGGAGAACGGGACTCCAGGCTGAGCTGTTAGCCCTGGGTGCCTTCTTAGAGCCCTTCACAGAGGGACTCCCCTGACTAGGACATTCTTAGACAGGTGGCAGGCTGAGGACAGCCAAGGAGCTGGGCTTGGGGGCTTGAGCTCTTTGGGGTTGCTCCAGCACAGCACCCCCTGGGCCCTGGGCCCAAGCCAGCCTGCACCCTATAGAGCAGCAGGTGGCAGATTTCAGTCCCTGTCCCTACCTCCTGCACTTTCCCAGTCTGCTTTCTCCACCATCACAGATTTCTGTACCCTCCGGCTGCCCCTGCAGGGCTCTGTCTTGGCTATAGGGCAACAGCAAAGCAGAGACCTGGTCTCGTGCCACAGTGTCGTGTCCAGGTGCTGGGCTAGAAGCCCAGGCCCATCTCCCTCTTGGCATCGCCCCAGTACACAGGCTGCTGTCAGGCTCAGGGGAGCAAGTCAGCTTCCTGAGGCTGCCCAGGCGCAAGGAGGAGCTTGGAACCGAGGCCCTGAAGCCACTGCCAGCAGCCTGTCTTGTGGCTATGTGGCTCGACCTGACCTCCAGAGTCAGTTTCCTGATGGGGCCACTTCATTCATGCTGGCGTGGGCCTCGTCTGGCCCCCATGGATCCCTGATGTCTTCAGGGTGGGGAGTGGGACCCGTGCTGCGTCCTTCTCTGCCCGGAGTCTCCTGCCCCATGGGAGTCACCACATAGGCCTCCCCAGGCTGCAGCAAGCTTCTGAGGGTCTGTCTGCTTTCCATGGGATGTGTGCAGAAGGGACCTTGGCTGAGATCGGGGCCCCGCAAGCCATGCACCCACAGAGGAGAGCTCCTCATGTCCCCCCAGAGTCCTGGGGGCTTCCTCTGAGCCCCAGGTTCCCTTGGGCAGGGGATATGTGTCCTCTCCTTTTAGGCCCCAACCAGGGCACTGTCCTGCCTTTTCCCTGGGTGGGGTGGATCTGCAGCCCTTAGATGTGAGGTCAATGCCAAGGAAGAAAGGGGGTTAATGCTCTGGGAGCTGGTGCTCACAGAAAGGCATACATTTGCTGGAAGGCTAAGAAGACAGGGAGGCCCCTCACCTCTCCAGAAAGAGGCCTGGATGTCCACGTGGAAGTCCCCAAGTCCCAGAAGCAGGCAGGGAGGAAAGAAAGGCTAGCACCATGCAGCTGTGACCACAGGCCGGCTTCCAGCCCTGTATTAAGTGGTGGGCTGGGATATTGGCCAAACCGCATTAGCATGTATCAGGACCTGTCCCCACAGCCAAGAGGCCAGGCCACATGTCCTGTCATCAGCGTGGCCACCTGATCCCTTCCGGGCAAAGGATCTGCTCTTGCTGCAGGCACAGGGCTCCCCCACATCGTGAGCAGAGCTGTCACTGGCCATTGTTCCCCACTCCTGTTTTGCATATATTCCTGTGTCCAGTGCTCTGTGAGAATCTCTTGAGTCCCCAAATCTCCCTGGGGGCAGTGGTACAGGGTGTGCACCTGATTTTTGCCATTTTTCTGTCAAGAAAATGGAGGCCAGGCCCTCTGCCCAAAAGCCCACAGAGAAGAAGCCAGGACCAGCCACAGCCTGGTGGGCACTGCCCTGAGCTCCCTGTGCCCACAGCCTCTGAGATGAGCCCCGTGGGCCGTGCTGCCTGGCACAGCGTTTCAGAGGCTACGGCTGAGTCTGTTCCCGGAGGGCCCGCAGCCAGGTTGCCAGAATCAAGTGTGAGTGTGGGAAGGGCCTGCAGCTGCGCTGTACACAGTCTCGGGTCTCGCAGCAGATGGGCTTAGGGACCATCTGATTGGAACCACCCAGAAGCTCCCCAGCAAGCCAGCCTAGGTATGTGTTCTCTGCCAGCTGCCCCGGGCTCCCTGGCTGTACCCTGCAGATGCCCACTGATGGCAAGTCCCCAAGGTGGACTACATTGTATGCTGGGAAGGCCCAGGGCTCTGTGCTCGAGGCCCAGAGGCCACCTGTCCTGGCCTCTCCCATCCCAGCGTGCTCCTCAGGCCTTGCCCAAGGCCACACAGTGAGAGAGGCGAAGGACAGGGCAGGTGGGCTGTGCACCGTGAATCAGGGACAGGAAGGCCCATTCCAAGCGGCCAAGTAGCCTGTGGGGCCTCTGTGCCTATCTCCCCAGCACTCTTTCTGCCAGTAACTTTGTGAGCCAGGGAATTGGCATTAAGAGTTTCAAACATTCACCTGGAAGTGGCACTCTCCATGGGTCTGACACAGCTTGGTTAGCTGGCAGGAGGGCACTTCAAACATGGACCTTGAGGAAACTGAGTCTGGAGGAGGCTTGGAGGGACAGCAGGCTGAGCTGAGGGCAGAGGAACAGGATCGTGAGCCTAGGATTTCTAACTACAAAGGTTCTGATTCCAACCAGCCTGTCTATGGTTCTCTGTTGCCAGCACCTCTGTCTGCCAGGAGACAATGGTAATGTCTAGAGACCATGTTGGCTGCCACGACGGGGAGGAGCAGCAGCGACACCTGGTGGATGGAGGCCAGGGTTGCTGCTTGCACTCTTAAATGCACACAGCCCAACCCCCAGGACAGAGGATGATCCAGCCCCCTAAAACCAGTCATGCCAAAGTTTAAGAAAGTCTGTATTAGGTGGTACTGTCTCTGATTTCAAAATTATGGGTTTCCCCAGAGCTTCACTCCTCCTGACCTGTGAGTCACCAAGGAAATCAGAGCCTTTTAAGCAACAGCAGGGGTTATGGCTGCTGTCCAGCTTCAGGAATCCCAGTGAAGAGCCTGGCTTGGAATTCCACCTGACTCTGAGCCCGTGCTCTGGGGCTTTCTGGAGTACCCCAGCCGGGATGCTGAATGCTCCCCAAAGTGGCTGGGACACCCAGGTTGCACGTGCCCCACGGGGAGGTGTCTCTGGGGGGCCTCTGGAGACTGGTCCCCATCAGTACCTCGAGCACAGTTGAGGGGGAGCATGGGATGGAACCGGCTGTTGGACAAATCTGCGTTTCCTCCAATTTCTGGCCCTTTCCGCCTGCCCCACCCTACTCTCCAGCTGAAGGCATTCTAAGTACTCTTTCTACTACAACTTCTACAGAATCCTTATTCTTGCACCTTGCCAACTGTATATAACAACTCTCCATGCTGAGAGAGTCGAAAATGTTTCTATGTCTTACTAACGTTTTCAGAATCAACTTGCAAAGTCCGCAGTTTCCTTGATATAAAAGTATTTTAACTATTCTTGTAGGCCTTTGCTGCACAGCACCTGGCTTCCGCAGTGCCCACTGGCTTTTCCTACAGTGAAAAGGCTCTTTCTTAATGTGGGACTTCAGTGTGCTCTTTAGACTAAAACTGTAAACTCAGTGAAATGCTCTTTGTTAACTTTATCGCTGTGGTTGTCATTTTTCTATTATGATAATTAAAAAACAACAAAGGAAGCTTTCACACCTCCCTGTCTGGACCCTACCCCGCCTGACACAGTGCTGTCCTTTCTTCTGCCCCAGGTGACCCTGTGCCGGCTATGCTGCCACCCCACCGAGGCAGGACGTCCACTCCCCTTACAAAGCAGCTCCACAGTGCCCCCCACAGCAAGCTGCGGAGGCCCCAAGTGAGCACCCGTCAGTTTTCCGGGCACTAAGCCATGCCAGCTTCCCCCACCCTAAGCCCTGGGGGCGGTGCCCAGCACATAGCAGCCCTCCAGCCCGTAATCAGAGAAAGGGTGAAGGAATCCTGAGGGACCAGCCCGATGCATTTCAGCAGGAAAGAAACATCAAGTTTGCAATCCAGTTCTCCCCGTTCAATCACTAATAGTAGGAAATATTTACATCCCACTTAGTGGACATCTGGTGCAATTCCGAGCTCTGTATATGCACCCCAGTTGCCACTCTGTGGGGTCTTTGTGTCTCCGCTGGGCAATGCAGACACAGAGCAGGCAGGAGCGTCTGTCCTGAGGAGTCCTGCAGCTGGATGAAGAGAGGCCATGGTCTGCTCCCCGCAGCAGGGCATGACCAAGAGGAGGCTGGGTAGACAGTGTGCTCCCAGCGTCCATGCTTGTGGGCTCGCTGGCAGCAGGAAGGTCACCAAGCTCCCTGTGGAGCACTGGACTTCACACAGAATGTGCAGCAGTGGGTGCATTGCAGGGGAGGACAGGGTGGGGAGGGGTGGCCAGGCTGGAGCCTGAAGGACATGATGAGTGACAGACAAAACCAGGCAGAAGGGGCCTTGTTTGTCAGGTGGGCTAGGGTCACTACCCACTGTCCCCAAGGTAGGGCTGGTGTCCAGGTAGATGGAGTACAGTCTGGAGCAGACAGGAGTGACTTCCATGCTGGCCAGGGGGCCCAGGTTGGCACCCACTGGGCGAGGCCCCTCTGTCACATGCCTTGAAGAGATGGTCCAGGGGACACCGAGGGCAGGCTGCTCTCCAGAATGAGGTGTTCCAAGATAACAAAGAAGACCATGGGCAAGAGTTGTCAAGGACGGCTGGGGAGATAGCTTGGCAGTCTAAGCGCTTGCCTGGCGGGCAAAAGATCCTGAGTTCGATGCCCAGTACCTCATGCCATGCCAGCCCCGGAACCTCAGGCGCAACATGCTGGCCCTGAAACCAGGCGTGGTGGTGCACACCTGAGAGCCCAGCACTGGGGAGGCCGACACAGGAAGATCACTATGAGTCTGAACTGCATAGTGAGACCCTGTATCAAAAAAAAAGAAATAAATAAGCATGTTTAAAAAAGAGTTCTTGGGCCTAGCAAGCACAAGGATCCGAGTTCGATCCCTGGTACCATAAGCTATGCCAGTTCTGCTCCAAGCCGGCCACTGAAACGGCGTGGTGGTGCACGCCTGCAATCCTGTCCCCTTGGCAGCCCGCTGAGCACTCGAAAGCCTGCACTCCCCGGACTCTTCCCTTTGGCCTCTAGTTGGTCTGGGCTTCTGCAGTACCAGGCTGCTGGGGCCAGTTCTTCAATCAACACAAAGGCCCTTGCCTACCACAGCAGCACTCCAGGGAGGGCGCCGCCCTCGGTTCAGGTTTGCAGCCAGTCCCAGTCCAGCCTGGAAGGTTAGGCTCTTGACTCCCGCCCTGCCTAGTGCCCCAGGCTGGGCTAGGCTCCTCACCTGTTCTTTTTCAGGGGGAGGGAACAGAGTGTGGCAGGGAGTCTAGGAAGGAAGTCTGAGGGGAACTCTGAGTCCACTGCAGGTACTGAGGACACAGAGTGTGCTAGGGAAGCACAGTGAGCAGGGCCCAGGAGGGAGGGTCTGTGATGTGGAGAGGGTGGTGAGAGGGAGGGGTGTGGCTAGGGTGACGGAGAGGCCACCTGATGTGTCCCACCTCTAAGCGCATGGCCAAAAAGAGAATTTGGGGCCCACTTCTTCCTGGGCTGCCTTTGGGAGCAGCACTCTTCATACATCTCCTGGGCTTCTGCTTGGAGCTGGACAGACAGAAGTCCAGCCTGGCCCCTGGCCCCAAGACACCTGCAGGCCCGTCTCCAAGTCCCCCTGAGGGGTATCCTGTGGTCATGGCTGGACTTTCAGGATTCACTTCTCCCCGAGATTAATTCTCAGGGGCACCTAGCAGCTAGCCAAGGTCTCTGAGTGCTGTTGTGGGCTTGGCTGTGGACCAGGGGGCTTCCCGCCTCTCTGGCCCTTCTAAGCAGCTGCTGTGGGCTCGGTGAGTTGGGCCTCACTGCTGGCATCGGGGGCAAATGTGGACTGGCCTTAGACTTCCCAGCACCCACCCTCGCGCCCTCAAGGGTAGCACGCCTCTTCTTTTGGGGTGCTGCACCCCTCAGTCTGTGCACTTAGTCTGCCCAGGCTTACTGACCTGAATGTCACATGATGCATACAGAGTGGGCATGTGGTTGTAGCCCAGTCAGCTGAGGCGTCTCCCGTCTCCCTGGACTGGGTCAGGGGCGAACAGAGACGAGCTGGTGCAGGCCGAGTGGGCGCTCCGACCGTGCGGGAGCGCCAGGGTGCGGTGTGCAGGTTGGCCCACACACTGAGAGGCTCAAAGTGCAACTAAATGGGCTCAGCAGTTCCCTCCCTGGAGTGACTCAGCACGTGAGGGACGAGGAAGGACGGAGCGCCCCACTTCCTCGGAGGAGCTCCAGTCTCCCCAGTCGGCATGGACGGAAGGGAGAGAGGCTGGCTAGAAGCCACAGCGGCTCTTCCCCTCGCTCTTTGCTCTTCTCCACCGCCATGAGCTGTTGCCCTCTGCCATGTGCCAGTCTTCCTTGGAGCCGGCGGAGTACGGAGAGAAACCTCCACTAACTGCGAGCTAAATAGACCTTTCCCTCCTCAATTTTGGGCCTCAGGTATTTTGTCCCAGCAACAAGAGAAGAGTAACTGAGACACTGTGCTTGTGTGGGAAACCCAGCTGCACCAAGGATCTCAGGGAAAAGACCTCTGGGTGGTGCGCCATCCTGCCGCTGTGAAAGGAGAACTGCCTAGGGATGTAGCCATAGAGATGGAAGGGAAAGAGGGGTTCTTGACATGTCTAACTGGGGCCCCTCAGCCACACCCCAGGGCCCAGTTGAGGAGCCTCTGTGTGAGCTAATGAAACCCTGTGTAATTCAATCAGTTTGAGTTTCGTTTTCCTCCTTAAGATAGGAAGTCCACTGATACTTCCTCAAAGAGCTCTGACCTTTAGGCTGCTTGGAAAGTGGCCCATTTCAAATTGAGGAGCTACAGGCTCCTTCCTGTTCAATGCCACCACCCAAACTGGGCACCCTGGGCTCTCTCGCTTTGCTGTCATCTGGCTCGGCTCCTGGTGCCCACTGGCCCACCATGCCACCGGCAGCTCACCCGTGGAGCCTGGCCACAGGTTCAACTTCTCTAGTGTGGCCCTGTGGCCCATGCCTTCTCCTTGTCTGCTAGCCTCGGCCAGCCCAGGCACGGCCCGCCACTTAGTCCCAGTACCTGGGACCAGCCGCAGTACCAGCCCAATGTTAGACTATATCAGACAAACTTCTCACTTTTGTCCTACACTGGTGAGATGGAGGGAGGAGAACGCACAGTCCCAGCACAGCTCTGTGACGCTTCTGTTGCTCTTGGATGCCAGATACAACCATTTCATGCACAGCGCTTCGTAGCCCACAAAAATTCTTTCATGCAGTGGCCTGAATGCACGAATCCCACTAAGCTGTACATTGGGACCCTAAACCCTATCGTGCGAGCGTTGGAGGCAGTCCTTGGGTGGGTGGGCAGGTGATGAGGGTAGACCCCATGAATGAGATGAGTGCCCTGCTCAAAGAGCCCCAGAGAGCTCCCTCTCCCTTTTGCTGCTATGTGGAGACACAAGAAGACAGCAGGCCACAACCTAGAAGGTGCTGGTCCACGATCTTGAATGTCTAGCTCTAGAACTTTGGGAATGAATCACTACTGTTTATAAAGCCCTCAGGGTCTAGCACCTGGTTATAGCAGCTGAAGTGACAAAGACAGGCCACACCCATTTTCTCATCAGTCCTGTGGTGAGCCCTTTGGAGCTCTGCTCATATTGCTTCAAAAGATCAGCTTTACGTTATTGTAATGAAATATCTGAGGCAGTTACCTTATATAGAGGAAAGCTTTGCTTTGGTTCAAGGTTCTAGAGATTCCAGTCCAAGACTGGATGGCTCCTTAGCTTTGGTCTTGCACACAGCTAGGAAGCAAAGAGAGAAAAAGGACATTCTGGGCTTCCATCGTCCCCCCTTGGGGGTGTATCCTCAGTGACCAAGGACCTCCTGCCACGCTGTGCCTCTCAAAGCGCCTGACTGGCCAAGCCTTTAAACACCGAGCTTCTGGGGTGCACATCTGAACCACAGCCAGAGCTGGGTGCGTTGGGGGGTGCCACGCCCCAGCTACACTGTGGTTTTGCGTCTGTGGCATGCTCTCCTAGGGGCAGGAGCCACAGAGCCCTGCCCTCCATGACACGGTCTTACCACTGACAGTGGTGCCCAGCCATGAGCCCAGCCCCTTACCCCGATGCAGCACTGCCTCCTGCACGCTGGGGCTCACAGCAGACCAGGCTGGAGTTGGCCCTGCACAACCCTGCCTGGGGCTGCCTCCCTGCTCTCCTCTCTGCTCTTCTAGCCTTGGCCCCTACCCCTGCCCCCAGCCTCCATGGAAGCACTTCCTTAGAAAACCACTTGCACAGAACCTGTATCTTAGGTCTGCTTCCGGGAACACCTCTAAGGCCCACGACGTAGATACAGTCATCTCCACACTACAGACACACAGAGGTTCAGTGACCCATCCAACAGCACACAGCCAGTGAATGATAAAATGGGCTTCAAACTCAGCTCTTCCAGACCCCACAACCCACACCGTGTCACCCATAACTGATTGATTGACTGACTGATTGATTGGTTGATTGATGGCCGCAACGGTCAGTCCTCAGAAGCTAGATCTCAAGAGCTGAGCCTGGGGCTGGGTGGGGTGTCCCGGGGACCCTTAGTCAAAGAACATAGACAGCAGTAACCACTGCTTGCTGTCATTCTCCCTCTGCCTTGGCCTCTGAGAGCTGATAGTGTGGAGCCAAGGATGTAGCCATCACCTATCCATGCTGAAGAGCCTGGAGCAGATGCACATAGGGGCTACACATTCAGCCTGGGATGCTGCCCTGACAGTTGGAGTCACAGGATGCTTGCTGTACAGCTGCTCTTGGAGAGCCTCTCACATCACCTTGGCCTCCACTCCTCCTGTGGGCAGGGGGAGGAGATAGGGCAGGGGGAGGAGATAGGTAAACATGAGAGTGAGAAGACGGGGTGACCTGCGGCAAGTAATGTGGGTATGAGTCCCGTGGGCGGCATCATTGCTGCAGGAGCCCTGCAGGCTTCCCTGAGCTGTGCCCTGACCTCCCAGCCCAAGGGGGCATGGAGCCAGCAGGGCAGGGGCTGCCTTCAGAGGCCAGGACTCCGCCCCCGCCACCCCATGGCCTTCTACCAGAAGAAAGCGCGTGCACTGTCTGTCCCGGGGCTGACGGTCCAGTTTGACTCTCTGGAATCCATTCAAGAGAGTGCTAAGAAACCCTGGACCATTAAACACACCCCCAAAGTTGCCCCCAGAGCTATGTTCAGCAGGTTGACAGTTAATGAGCTGTAGAAAAACAGCCCGAGGATGGAAAAACACAGGGAGCTGGGCCCAGCAGGGGACAGTGTGGTGTCAGGAACCAGCAGAGAGCACGGGGCCTTCGGCTTTCATAAAAATATCATGAGGCCCAGAGTCTTGTCCAGCTGCTGCCCCCAGGAGCTTCAGGAAGAGCCCCAGGGAGGAAATGGACCGACAGGTCCTAAATAAATGCCAAGTGGACCTTTGGGCTAGGGCCAGCTGCTGGACCCCCTCGGGCTCCTTGGCTCTGGGCAAGGTGCTGTTTTGTTCTAATGAAGTTTTTTTACTGAAATGTGACAAGGACAGAGAAACGCCGGTGTCCTACGTGCACAGGTCAGTAAACTTTCCAAGGTCATGGTGGCCCTAAATCAGAAGGAGGCCAACAGCAGAACACTCTCAGGAGACCCCACGCCTTTTTGGCCAGCACGAGGTCGCGACACGTGCTGTGATCCAATCAACTGAAAGTCTTGGTTTCTGTTTTCTCTGGACAAAAATGGAAGCATCTGCATGTGGCATGGAGGGGAAGAACCGAGGGCGGGGTACCACCCTGGGCCCCCGTCAGAGGCTATTTCCTGTCCTACAGGGACCTAGACTCGTCCCTCTGCGCTGTCACTCCCCTCCCTCCCCTGTGCCTGAGCAGATCTGCATTTTCCCGAGCTCACTGCCCTAAGAGCAACAGCAGGCTCCCGAGTGGGTCCATGGCTGTTGTGAGGTGATGAGGGGACAGGGGTGGGTAGCAGACCTGGGACACGCACGAATTCGCGCACACATGCGGGCCTGCGCACGCACGCACGGGCCTGCGCACGGTTCTCATGTAGTGCACAGACCTGGGCCTGGAAAGGACGCTGGCCCCGCACCCCGCAGCTCCATTGTGGCGGGTTCCTGGCCCCACACTGCCCCCTGCTGGGCTCAGCTCCCTGTGTTTTTCAATCTTCAGCTATAAAAAGTCTCCAAAAAAATTGAATCTGTACTGAACAAGTAACTTTCCTTGTCATTATCCATAAACATTACAACCTCACAGCCATATATATCATTTGCGCTGTATTAGATATAGTATTGGGTATAATCTAGAGGTGATTTGAAGTATATGAGAAGATGTGTGCAAGTTATGCGCAAACACATCATTTTATACGAAGCGCTTGAGTTCCAAGGAGTTTGTACCCCCAAGTGTTGGGGCCACCCCTCTGCAGATACTGAGGAAAAACTCTGTGTGTGTGTGTGTGTGTGTGTGT